>OZ010790.1:537518808-537671808 GCA_963932465.1 Maratus speciosus | reverse complement strand
AAATAAATAAGATAAATTCAATAAATAAAACACAAATTCAAGATATATGTCTAACTACTCTCGTAAATGCTGAAATGGTCAGAATAACAGAGCTGCTATAAATAGTGATGTCTATGGCGCTTTTTTGGCTATTAATAGTTCTCTTCAGGTGCTGGTACAAATGGTGGATATGGTGCTGGTACAAAGGTACCGCTTTTAAAATTTTCAAAAAAAATTATTTTAATAACTTCGGTTTCTCATATAGAAATCGTTTTTAATACTGTTAGTTGTCAACTAAAAAATATATTAATTATAAAATTGTTTTTAATTTTTTAAAGAAAATGTTTTCACCCATGTTCTACGGCAGACATTATGTATAATAACCCGGAAAACCCTGACTGCATCTAGGGTGAAATAAAAATGCAACTTAATTTGGGTTAAATTTAAACGAAACATAAATAAAAATTAAACACAATTGGTGTAAAAAAAATATTTATCATTCTCGCTGCGCATCCCGCGATTTCCGCGGACAACATAAAAGTAGTCAAATTTCAGCAACACGCCATTTCCACGGAGATGATGTTTAACCAAGAATAAGTTTCAGAATTTCGTACTTATATTATTATTATCCAAATTCAGTTTTCTGAGAATATATAACTCTAAAATATATGTAGATTTGAAATATTTAGTAAAATAGATGCGCAATTTTTGAACCTATTATGATAAAGAAAAAAAAATACGCAGCGAGAGGGTTAATGTATGAAAATGATATTTTATTGATAGTTTACAATTTTCTTAGTAACTGAACATTTTATGATATCCGTGTATATAGCGAACGTAACATTCTATTGAAAGTTAAACTTAGTTTAGAAAATAACAAAATTACAGTAATTACTAAAATTTATGAAAAATATTTTCAAATTTTGGATGAACTGGATCAGTAGAATGTCTGAAAGCATGATAATATAGTTTCATGAGTACGGTCTTAATATATTTATCATTCTAAAACAATAAAATAACTTTCAAAAAAGGATTAAAATGCATGATAATGGGGTAAATGCCTAGAATAAATTACTAATTTTTTTTTTTCTCGGAATTAATGTTTAGCATTCAAATACTCTTTTTATGAAATCAATTTATTATTTTAAATGAATAGACATAAGAACTGTATACATAATAATATAAATATAATAATTTTACTAACATTAATAATTTTTTATATTTAAAAATAAATACTTACAACGTTTTTCGTCTCATTTTGGTATGACTCGGTATTATTTTAAATACATGCTACCAATAACACATTGAATCACTATAATTTACAAGAAAAAAATGTTTTCACTTAAATCTTCTCATAATTTAAGATTCATTAAATAACAACGACTTTTTTGTTTTTTTTTTTCTTTTCACTTCAGTTGAAACAGTCATTTTGAAGCTATTAAATAAAGTTATCGATGAACAAAGATTTTATTTTGAAATCTTTATTTGTATTGGGGAAAACATTAAAAATTCAATTAATTATATATATATATATCTTTAAATCTAAGTAAAATTAGAAAAGGATTTTACTAAATATGAAAATCTTTATTTGTAATGGGAAAAACATTAAAAATTGAATTAAAATATTTTTGAAATCTAAGCAAAATTAAAAAATGGATTTTACTAACAAATAAATTAGTTAAACATATACTATCTCATACAAAATTGTGTTAATTTAAGAAGTCCGAATATACTGTTTATTGCTTTAAATCTCAAGAAAGAATATTTTCTTTATTGAAAATATTATTCTGAAATTTACAAAATTGAATAAAATTACAACACAGTGCAATTGTAACTTAAACCAGGCAACTAGCTCTCTTAAATCGTTATATCTGAACAATGTAATTTGAAATAGCACCGAAATAAATATTAAATGAACACTTTGCAAAGCACTCAATACTCCTCTTACGTCATGTTTGCATGATACGGGGCTTTGTTAGGTAATCGCAATGAAATATAATTTATAGTTTGTTTTCTGATTATTGAAATTGTCTACACAAAATAATTTATCAGGATGATATTAAAGCTCTTCAAATTATTTCTACAGAAATATTATTTGAATTTATTATATGAAACTTTTGGTAGCATAATTTTAATATATAGTTCGATTTCATTATTAATAAGAAATGCACGTAAATGAAGTCAGAGAACCTTGAGGATCAATTGTTAGAATACTTATCTTGTATTATAAATTTCAACAGTGTAAATATTAAAAATCAAATGATAATTTCTTACTGATTACATACTGTTTTCATTTTAAATGTATCCTGTTATTGTATTTTATAAGTTATCGCTTTGAATTTTAGATTTTTATGTTATTAAACATCATGAGATGATGAAGAAATTCTAATGTATTACTTTTTTTCATTATACAATTTTTTAATTGGCTTTTAGATAATTGTATTATTTTATAATAAGTTGAGTATTAATATTAGTTATAACTCCATGAGTTATAATATTAGTTATAATTCTATGAGTGAGTTGAAATTTTACATTAAAAAATGCACCTTTATATCTATAGATGTGATTAAACATACTATTCTATCGTAGACATTATCAGATAGTTATTCATAAATAGGTTTTTCAGTTAAAAAAACGGTTGAAAACGCAACGTGTGGCAGTTTACTTCCTGTAACTTAGACAATAACCAACATTTAGCTATTAGTATCTGTGGTAGATATCAGCTCGAATCCCACTAATCATAGAACTATATAAATAATTGTTTTTAATTCTTGTACTTTAACAAACAGCATAAAACATTTAACAGCGATTACATGTCATATGATCCGCGCGTACAAACATTAACTTATCCCAATCATTCTAGAAAATAGCCCTACTTTCATCAGGAAAATGTTGATTTGAAGTACAACAAGCGTCAGGCACTAGGAAGCGACAGGCAATACCATATATTTCACATAGTAATGTAGAACATTGAGTGAATAGAATTAGATGAAAAAGTGTAAATATTATAAATTTATTGAATGTTGTTGGGGGATTTCTTTTAATTTCTTTAGACTGTTTTATATTTTCAGCGCATTTTGAAGGCAGATGTGCTGAAGATACTAATTCCTGAAAAAGACAACTAAATATTACAGGTTACATATCACTCATCCATGAATGTAAAATAAACAAATCTTTTATTATTATTTATTGCATTTCAAACTTAAAAAACAATATGTTCTATTTTTTTTTTCATTTTAACCCGGGAGAACTCGCTAGTGAGAATGCCCAATTGCTTTTCTTTTACTTTACACTTATATAATATCAACTTTTTTTGGTTGGCTTAGTAATTTTATTCACAAAATAGATAAAGTAATTGAAAAACATTTTGAAATTTTAATTAAAATGAAAAATGATTTAAATAAGAGTCTTAAAAAGTACGACTGTGAGAGAAAATCTCATGCAGCGAGTTCTCCCGGGTTAAGTAATGTCGATGCCATCGTTTCAGAATTGTAAAATCTGTTCTATTTCAATTAAATAAAAAAAAGCATCAAATTGTAAAATGTTATCAATCAGTTTTACAAGATTGTTCATAATAACAGGAATACTTCGTTTATTAAAAAAACGTCAAAATTAAAAAAAGCTTAGATACAGCACACAGTCTACTCCTTAACGGAATGTTTAATGTTACTGTTTACAGGTAATTAAAGATTTCCTTACATTAGATTAAAATGCCATATTATACTTGTAATTATTGTCCGCTTAATATTTGCTTACACTTTCAAAAGCATAGTTGTGGTATATTCAGAGTAGTGTTTGACAAAAATCATGTGTTCTTGGGTTTCAGAATTAATTCGCACAGGTTTTGGCCGATTGGTTATGTGAAGAAGAACATAGATGAAAATAAATAATGGAGAAACAGTCGACTGAGCTAAATTCCAAATTTATTTAACATGTTAAAAAACATTTTTTTTTGTTTGGAGAAATTTTCCTTTCCCTCGATGATAAAAATATGATTCATCTCCAGTTGGAAATTAAGAATTGTGAAGAAAAAAGGAACTTCGTATCAGCGCGAAATCTTACAAGACATTCCATCTCGACGCCGACTTCGAAACTCTAATCTTTCTGTATTCTACACTACGTCTTTTTACACACTTCTACGCCCCGTATCTGTCTGTACGTCTGTATGTAAACTACATCCGCTCAACGTTACAATGTAGGTCAGCTGATTCCTCTTTTCCAATCATATCCCTTTTAAGACGGATTTATTACTATTTCCAGTGGCATGAGATCGAAGTAAATCAATTTCCTCGACGCGCGAATACTTTGTTCTAGAATCTTCTCTAACCTCAAATCAGATGCACAAGGCGTAAATACAAATTTATCCCTGTCATCGAGATTGCAGCTAAAATTAGATTTTTCCCGTCAGAGGAGAATTTTAACGGAAAATAAAAATGAATTTACTGCCTCGGAATAAATTTTAAAGCATTGAAATATTCTTGTAGGCAACTTGATTTTTTAATAAAAGAATGATTTTTAAATAAATAGGTTTAGATGGGATAAATTACGAATTATAATATTTTAGCAATTAAATAAAGAATTTAGAGGGGGTTTGATATACCGGAAAATAGTAGAGAATTTTAAAAGGGATTTAAGTAACAAAAGTGTATTATTAAAGGAATATAATTAGTTGGCGTCATCTTAAGATTTACGCAATTTGGAATAATATTATTAGATGGATTAAGATCTTATACCTTTACATATGGAGATTAATAGATTTGTTTAAGAATAGAGTTTTAATTTAGCCTTCCGAGCGTCTTGCAAAAGGGTAAAATTGTAATGTTGTTTCTTTACATTTTGTTTAAATGCTAAGAAAATATGATTCTTTCAACATTATAAAAAAAACTCAATTACAAATATGAATGTAATCCTTGAGGGTATTAATCATTCTTCAATGTATTTAAAATTCATTAAATCTATAGAATTATATTATCTTAAATATTGCTTGTATTGCTGTGAAACCTGGAGATTAGTGAACGGAATATTACGCCCCCAAAACTAAGAAGGTTAATAAGCCAGAATAATATATGGAATATTATTAAAACAGTATTTTGTATAGAATAATGTTAACCTTATCAAAAAAAATTAAATTTTGAATATATATTAAGCAGTTCCTCTGCTAAAGAGTACTCCCATTAACAAAATTATTGAAGTTTGTTTGAGAAATCATGAAAGAATTAAAATATATATATAATTTAAAATGTATACAGAACAAAATGAAAGATATGTTAAGGTATATTTAACATTAAATTACCTGGCTTTCCACAAACTATACAAAAAAAAGGCAAGATTTACTTTTGCAAAATATTTTTATATCTGAGGAATAAGTTTTAGATCATTACGCCATTGCATGTCTTATTGACAAATAAATAAACACAATGTTGCAATATATCTGATCAAGTTTGCTCATTTAAACAAGATATTTTATGATATATAAGATTTCCTTTTCGTTTATCTTTATTGATGGCTTATCTTTATTTCAAGAAAAGAAAATGAAATAAGTGAAAGTGATTTCCTGTGTATACTATAAATGTACCTATCTGTGTATTATTTGAGTTATTAGACTGCAAAAGGAAAAAAAAAACTTTTTTCAGTTACACTATATTCAGTTTAAAATAATCATATTTCTAAGCAAAATTTCTGTAATCCAATATTTAAAAAATACATTAAATCCTAATTATAATATATATATATATTACTGATAAAACGCTAAAGCCTATCATTTAATAATAGTATATTTTTCTTTTACTAAACTCTCTCAAAGAGGAAATCATGTATATGTGAGTCTCATTTTCTTTTGAAAATGCTATGAATTAAAATTTCTACCGTTAATAACAGAAGAAAAATAAGCCTAAAAAAGAAACATTTCCCCAAATCATATGGTTGGTTAAATAATCCATTCTTAAATGTGAGATAAATAATATTTAATAAGGTATTTTATATAAATAAGAACGTTTTTCAGCATTGAATCGTTTAAAAAAGAAACCAAGCTTGTTGTTTACAACAGAACATTTTACAATGAAATGTATGCAGTTGTGTCAAAACGTCTGCTTTCATTTAATAGAAAAAATATATGTTATATTTTCTGAAAATAATTAAAACAATTCCGTTTTTAAAGATTATAAAATGTTGTGCATTTTTGTATCTGATAATTTGCTAAAAGAAAAATAACAGATTTAAAGTCACATAAAAGCAAGCTGATACTGAATTATATATGATTTTCAAATTCCTGACGCAATATAAAAAATTTGCTATAATATAAAATAACCTCTCTCCTAACCAGCCTAAACGGGACCGAGGGTTAGACGGCTAATAAAAAACCCGGTTAAAACGGAGAAGTAAAAAGAATTAAATAAATAACTGCATTTTTAATTAATTAATAGCGTAGGATGCATTTAGTTTTTTTTTTAATTTAAGTACTTTTAAAAAAGTACATATTTTCTATATTTTGTGAAATGAATACTAGTTGTAATTAACTGAATTCAAATAAAAATTATCACTAATACACTGTAAAAAAAAATTCCGCAACGTTCCTGGGAAAAAATGGGCAGCTGAGTTGCCCATTATTTCCAAGAAACATTTCTTGAAAATGACTGGAACTTTACTGCATATGTTAAAAACATTCTACAGAAATGCCAGTAAGTTTCCTGCGAAATACCAGGAATATTTCTGTTGACAGCAAAACATTACTGACATTTCACAGCATGCGGTATCCGCAGACGATTTTTACATTTCCAGTTGACAATTTTCGCTTTATTATCATTATTTGTTGGAATGAAAAAATATTTTGAAATTGACATCAAAATTATTATTTATAATTTACACGAAAAAATAAATTTTCAGTTAAAATTCAATAAAGTAAATATATATATGATATATTGTTTCTGAACTTTGCTTAAAATATAAAAATATATAAATGTAAATAATAATTAGAAAAAAAATCTAGACATAAAATATTTTGGATTTTCATCAGTAATTATGTTAGTTTACAAGTTAGATAAAATACATATAAATTTTCATGAAAAAAAAATCCTAAACGTAATTGTATATTTTTTCCGAAAATAAAAAAAAAATTCAAATTTGCAGCAATTCAAAGCGTCAAATATATATCAAATTTAAATCAAATTGTAAAGTGTTGAAATATAAAATAAAAAAGAAATAAAAAAGTCAAGAGGTAGCATCGAAATCGGGCCGTACGGGTGGCGTGCTAGCCTTCTGCGTCCACACCACGAAAGACACATTCAGAGCTGCAAACTAATGGGTATTTGAAACGTATGCTAAACCTTGGCATCTAATTTCTGAAAATCTAAGGCCCATTTGAAGAAATCCTTTCACAAGAATAATTAGAGATAAGAACTCTAAAACATACTTTAAATTAATCAAAATCGTTGAGAATCATGTTTGATGGTCCCCTGGTTAATGAAGATCCAAATAATAGGTGTATTTTTTTTACACGGTCTGCTCTTTAAACATTCCACAGACAAGTACGAGAGATAATCTCTTAGCGATGTCACAGAGGTATTGTATTTTCATCTGAATGGTTGACAATAGAGACGTAAAAGATTATGTCGTCTATTGATTTATTTGCATTCCATATTGATTTTTTTACATCCATTTAAGGAATTCGTTTTCGACACTCGCGCGCGAGCAACGGATTATAGCAAAAAAATAATAAATGGCGGCTGCAGCGTTTTGCTGTTTCCAACTTTTGTTCAGGAACGTTTCAGATAAGAAAACCAGAATTTCACAGGAAAGAGCTAAATTATTCTGAAAACCTGAGAAAAGGCGAAACGTTCCTGGATTTTACATGGAACGTTACCATTTTTTTTACAGTGTAACAAATAATGGACAATATTTAATACAAATTAAATTGTTGAAAATCTTGTCACAAACTTTATAAGAAGTTGATATTATTCTACATTATATAAATTTGAGTTAATTAACCATAAAGAAATTATAACTGAAATTTTCCTTTCTGAATTTAGTCTGATGTTTGGAAAAAAGTCGGCCGGTTAAAGAGGCGTTCCTGTTAAAAGAAGATCGGTTAAGAGGAAGGCTACTGTATTTCGAAATTGTTAAACTACAAATAGATCGTACGAAAGGAAGAAAATAAACAATGGTTATGCGATTTAGCAATGAATATGCCTTTTTTTAATTAAAGTTAAAACTGAATTCTCTGAAAATTAAAATGATCAAAATAAAACTAATTATAATGTCCAAAAAGAAGAAAAAATAAATACTGAAATCATATCAGAAGTTTTTCTGAAAAATGTTTTTAAATATCGCCCACATCTCTTGTGATTTCGAAACTGTTATGTTTTCCGTTTAAGAACTTTGTTTCTAAAAAAAACAAAACGAATGAAATAAAGCTAATTATAAAATAGAAAGAAAGGAACACTGAAATTGTATCAGAATTTAACGTAAGACATGTTACGGCATTACCAGACGTTCATCGTGTGTTTTGGAGATTGTTTTATTTTCTACTTAAGAGATGATTTCCTAGAAAAACAGATCGAAATTAAGCTAATTGTAATGTGAGAAAAATGAAGAAGGAAGAAAGAAACACTACAATTGCATCCAAAATTCCTTTTTAAAATGTACGACATAATCATCTGACCATCATGTCTCAACTACGTACATTTCATTACCAAATGTTCTGATGTAAATAACAAGCTTATTCTCTCTTTTTAAACGTTTCGATGCCAAAAAACGTTGTTATTTATCCAAAATACCCTTTTAAACATTATTTATCTCACATTTAAGAATGTATTATTTATTCTACCATATGATTTGGGGAAATGTTCCTATTAGGTGCGTTCATAATTATATAAATGCGTAGCACCTATAATCGTCGCTCAATACGCCTGTCTGTCTACTTGTTCGTCCGTCCGCATATAACAGAGCAAAAACTACCCACCCGAATGGTCGGAAATTATATATACTAGGGGATCGTACCCGGGCTTCCCGGGTTAAAGAATATAGGTGAAAACATTTTTTTTTTTAATTGAAAACTAACAATTTTTTTATATGCAATAAATTTTTTAGATTGACCACTTACATTAAAAAAGCATTTTTCATATGGAAAATACGAATTACACAATCAAATACATTTTTGAAATTTATCAAAATCGATATTTTCTTATTAGCCGCATGCTAAGAGTTATTTGCCAAGATTTTACTACTTATGGCATCCTTTTATATTCTGATAATTTCAGAGCTTATACATGTCTGGTAAATTTGTGTTATATTATTTATTTATTCATAGGGAAGTTTTTTTTAATGGTAATTAGCCGTAAGAAAATGATGAACTCTTTATTTTGTTTTAAGGGCAAACGGATTAATCTTTCGTAATCGAGCTCCGCGCGATATAGATAGATTAAAAATATTTCATGCTTTAAAATTGTTTTAAAAACCATAGACAATCAGTAAACTGAGATGAACTTTGCAAACAAATTCCATTTAAAAAAAAATCCTATTTGGTGATCTAAAAATTTAAATTGTACGATTACAAATATGTTAGATTTGTGTTTTTTCAATATTATTCTTTTATTTGTTTATAAAAGAAGTATTAATTTCGTTAATTTGTCTTTCACAAATATGTTAGTTTGGTGGGTTTTTTTAATATTATTCTTTTATTTGCTTATAAAGGAAGTATTAATTTCATTATGCAAACATAGTCAGAAACAAATGCTGAAAAATGTCTGTTGCTTTATGTGCAAAATGTTTATTATTTTATGTATTGAAACCGGCACGTGATAAGATAAACTTAAAAAAAAAGTCATGCTTAAAAATTATTTTAGAAAATATAATACATCAGTCAATGAATACAGTTTTTAAACAAATTGCATTTGAAAGTACATTTATTTCCCTATGCGACAAAAATTGAAAATGTATGATGGTCAGAAGATTGAAAAAATGCAGTAGCGAAAATTTCAAGACCAAAATTTGATCGTGAAGTATTGCCATTCGCAAAATGACGTCAGCGTTACGCACAGATACGTTTGTTCTTTATAATATAGATGCATAATCAATAAAATATAGTAAAGATCAGTTATTAGGATGTGGTTATCAATTGAGGCTTGAATTTCCGGAATGAAAACAGCAATTTTCACCTTCTCAAAATTTGTATACGCACTTCTCATATCCATATTCATCATTTAAAAAAAAAATTGTATTTTGTTTGATCATTTAAAAATCATTTTAACTCAAAACTTGAAGTCAAGATTGCCAGCAACATCTTTTATGTGAACAGACGCACTCTGTATTTGAGATTCTAATCTCAATTTTGGAGAGTAAAAATTTCCGTAATTTATGGTTTTTAGACGCATTTGTGTTCAAAGGCTTAGTTTTATCTAAGAAAATGATCGTTTTCTTTTGAATATGACTTCATTTTCACTTAAATAAGCATTTCGCCTAGTGTCTGAAACTTAGTATTAGTACACATGCAGAAGGAAAATCACTATAGAAAATTTATGAGGAAAAATGCGTGTTTTCAAAAGCAGTATGTCATTTTCCGTTATTATTCCCCTAATATAATATACTGCTCCTAATGGGATTTTGCGCCACTAAACCCTATACAACAATTTTTATCAACAATTTTGAATTTTTATCAGAAAATAGCATGAATAAAGTTTAAAATACCTCATTATTTCTCTCGTGTCTTCAGCAATGAAAGCTATCTAATTTTCATCATTTTGAAGAAATTTTATAAAATGCTTTTAAAATTAAAATATAAAAGTGGGGATATTTAAAAAAAAAAAACAGATAGTGCGACCACATCTACAAAGGAAGAGCTTTCAGTTAAAAAAAATATATATATTAGTAAAATTGGTTCAGCAGATGACTAAAAAACACACTTGTGTTTTAAATATATAGATTATATAAAATTAGGAAAAATTAAATTAAGCAAATTATGTTATTTTGATAAAATTATGGTAGAATGTCCTAAAGAATAGCATTAAAATTTTATTATTCGAGAGAATTTTTGACAAAAACTTCAGGAACACGATATTATTTTAAACCACGAATTATTTGTTTGCTTGTCTAACTCGGCGAAGCCAATCCACCCAGGCGAGAATCATCACTTTCTGTAATATAAATCGCTATTATTTGCATGTCACCTCTCTTTTATAAAGACACTCTACATTTTTGTAAAACATTGCGTTTATCAGTGTGTGCTTTCGGTTACATTATTTTCAAAAGTGAAGCATTTTCACCTGTGAAGAGTTTCAAAGCAGCTGGGCTGTGAAAATGACGCACTTCTACAAAACATAATTCAGGTTTAAGAATTAAAATACACGCTTTTTTATAAATTGACGTCATTTGCTTCCGCTAAAGCAATCTACTTTTACAACCCAGCCTTAAACTTCGTCTATAGAAAAGTGTGCATATGACGTCATTATCACGGAATAACTGACAATATTCTTGACATAGCCCATGTTTTATATTCAACTATTTTTTCAGGTTTTATGAGAAATGGCAACAGAAAAATACAGTATCTCCTATTTTCAACTATTTTCCGTTTACTTGATTTACTTTCAATGACTTTCAATAGAAATGAGGTACTTTTGTTGCCACGATAAGAAAAATGGTATTAAAAACTGCAAAAAAATTAATATCTCAAAAATTAATTGAGATACAGATTTCAAACAAATTGCATTTAAAAGAGCATTTTTTTCCTTATACGACGGTGTAAAAATTTAAAATGTGCGATGTTTAGAAGTTTAAAAATTTGCAGTAGAGAAAATTACAAAACCAAAATTTCATTTCAAATTTCAAAGTGTTGCCATTCGCAAAATGACGTATGCGTTACGCACAGATATGTTTGTCCTTTATAATATAGATATATCATTGTTGCAAAATTTTGTCGAGTTAAACCGATTTTTATGAAAATTGGATGTATAGTTTAGTTACAGATAGAGTAAACAGTTTTCCGTTAAATTACGGTAAATGGGAAAAAATATTTCGTGCATTTTAATGATGTTACAGCATTTCGAACAGAATGAAGTGAATATGTACTTATGAAGTGCACTAAAATATACATTCAGTACAATATGCGGTGCAAAAAATATTTATAAAACTAGTTATAGTACGAACGCACCTAATTTGTCACGTTTAATGTGCGATTTCCAACTTGTTTAGATTTATTTTTCTTCTGTTATTAATGGTAGCAAATTTCATTAATTGCATTTTCAAAAGACAAATTTAAGAGTCTTCATCTAGTAGACACTAACAAGACCCCCATATAACACAGTTAATCAAATATTAGTGTACTTTTGAAATTTCTCTATTTCATTTTAATAATTTTAGATCATTGTTTTATGTAATAAATCGGCAGTCGAGATCTAAACAGGCACTTGCGTACTTTTTTCTAATTTAAGTTGCCGCACTTTTTTATTTTCATTTCTATAACAGTTAGAGCATTTTAAATTAACTTATTAAAATTTTAAATTGCTATTAAATTTTATGAAAATCGCATGTATATTTTAATTACAGGGACGAGTGGTCACAAGAAATCAATTTTCGAATTTTTTCAGGGGGACCTCCCAAACAGTTGCCAATTGAATAGAAAATGAGATTGGCTAAGTTTCAGCTCATTTGGATAATATTAACCCGTGCCTCATTGAGGTTTAAGTTTGAAAAAAACATGATTTCTCGCAAAAAATGCTGTTTTTCCTTCATGAAATGAATACAATTGAACCTAGAAACATAATGCAGGTCTCAATTTATATAAAAAAGTTTCGCTTTGAAGAACCACACACCATTTTTTTCTAAAAATGTATAGATTTAAAAATATGTGCATTTTTCAGGACCAGATATCGCCTGAATCCTAAAAATTGACTTTTTATGAAAAAGCGAAAAAAAATTTGTAACATTCCATTTCATCTGCTTTCCACCTTTTGTTTTTCTTTTTTTCGTTTTGTGAAGTCCAATAAAGTGTTTGATTAAAAAAAATTCCAAGGAAAAGGAAACAAATCGAATTTTAAACTGAAAGAATTTAAAAAAAAAGGGAGGGCAAAGGAAGTATAGAAATGAGAGCAAATAATGCTCAATTGCATTTTATTATTAAAGTTGTGTTACAAGAAAGAATGCATAATAAAGAAAATAAATTATTTTTCTTTACAACTGTCACGTTAACCCTTCCCGGCACAGAAAAATTCTGTTCGTAAAAGGATGAAATGATTGTCTATCCCGGAATTTACAAACGACATTTTTAGAAATTAAAAACACATTACTTAACCTTTCATTGTAAAAGCAAAATTTTATTAAAATATTCTTCGTGCCATTTGTAAGTTTGGAATTAAAATTAGGTGGTCCCGGCATGGGACCCTGCGCTGAAAAGGATTTAAGTGGTAATGGTTTAGATAAGGTGGCTTATGTTGACTTTTTTTACCAAAGTATTATCTAAAAATGAAAATGCAACTTGATCCGAGTTGAGATACCAAAGGCGGTTTGTCATTTTAGCAAGTGCTTTGTCTGTAACCCATTTATCAAATTTTCTGTAGTGAACAAGTGATTTTATTATTTGCAGTTCTTGAATTGGGGGCTAAAGTGGCAGTGGAAGTATTGAAGCACGCTTTTACATAAATATTGATTAGAAATAAGAAAAGATCTCTGATCCCTTCTTTTTCTAAATTTGTTATTGAAAGATGATCCCTGAAACAATATATTTTGAGAGAATGAATGGCCTGTGCCGCCATCCATCTGACATGATTAAAAGCACCAGGTGCTCTGAAAAAAGTCTTTTGCAGGAAGGAGTTCTATAAAAATTAATCAAATTTGGATAAACTCTTTATAATCATCCCTGAGCTATTAATTTTTAAAAGTTCCTGTAAGAAAATTTGAAATTTCTTCTGAATTAACTATTTATAACCAGTATTTCATCATCGATAGCATTTGTATACTTATTCTGGTTTAATTTAGACCAACCAATCAGAATTGTTTTTTTTTAAATATCTGGCTGAGGGGCAGTGATTATGCTCATTTTACAATCAAGAACAGGTTTTAGGAAAATTTCTAAGTTATGGTGGTGGCATGGTAAATACAGAAGACTTTTCCTTTAACAATTGCTATAGAAAATTGCAGGTTTCTCTGAGGCGACCTGTGTTTACTGCAGTTGTATCAAAAAATATTGCCTGGATTTTACCAACTTCCTCCACTCTTCAACTGCTGAAAATACAGCTTTCGCCTGAATTATTCCGATACTATTTTCAAGTTGAAGGATTCGTAGTAACTGTTCTCCATCCCCACAACTAATTAAAACTTTTATCCACTCTACATTTTCTTTATTCAAAAAATGTTGAAGAAGTTCCCCCCCCCCCCAGTGAACTAAACGCGAATAGAAAACGCGTTCTCTCTAAACGCGAATTTTAAAATCTGTTTTTGATGAGCTCAGTTTTTTGTTTCGGGAACAGTTATATGCAGAGTCGATGTCTGTGGTTAGCTCGTGGATGTATTCTAAGTCTAGCAGCTTCTCTGGCGTTCAGTTCATTTTGCGAATATTATAAAATAAAATACATAAAACTTGACAATTACTTGGCTGCTTACTGTCGATGATTTGATGACTCATGTGGCCAATTTTAAAAATCTTAGATTTCTGCCATCATATCAAGAGGGGGAAGGGGTTTTACGGAATGTTTCGTCAATTCTAAAAACAGATAACCATAACAGATAACAAAAACAGCCTTGTAATAAAAAGAGAAATTCAGAGGTTCAACTGCAATACAAATCGAGAAGCTCTCTCTTACTAGACACAGAACTAGATAACTAATAATCAATTACAATTCGTGAAATATTTTTAAAGTTACAAAAATTGTTCACTTATTTTTGCCTATTAATAAAAATAATACAAAAAAATTATCAAAAGTAATAAAATTTTTAATTTGTCATTTTTTACCTTTGTTTCAAAAATGCAGAGTTTGAGGGTATGGTTCACTAGCTGTCCTGAAAAATACTAAATGTTCATTAAATATAAGTTTTCATGAGAGTAAAAGTTCAAGGCAACAACAGTTTCTATGAAATAAAACAAGAATCAGGTTTCTAAGACAAATATTTTTCACGTAAAGAAAGAAAAACGACAATATTTTGCCAAAAATTGCAAATTTTCAAGAATTCAACCTCGATGAGGCACGGGTTAATGTTATTTATTTGAACTGAAACTTTGCCAATCTCATTTTCTAACGAATTGGCAACTTTTAGGAGGGTCCCCCCGAAGAAAACGTGAAAAAAAAATTTCCCATGTTACTTGTGACCACCCTAAGGGACAGTCAAATAGTTTTCCGTTGCTTTACGGCCAATGGGAAAAAATTATTGCAAGTGCATTTTAATGATGTTACAGCCTTCCGAATGGTTTGAAATTTTAAATACACTGGTGTTAAGGACCAATCACAAAATGCTAATTTTCAAGTACGCGAATACTCAAAAGGAAATAATATAATTCGAATAATTACTGTCTCTACAGCACAGCTAGTCCATATAACATCTCATTCATGTCATACATGGTCACAAGTGTCACAGTCACTACGGTGAAGCAAAAAATAGGAAATTCCATACACCTCGTTATGAATCTCAAATGATCACTATATGTGATCTACTGAGTCGTCACTGTGACTGCTGCTTTTTGACGGGTCACCATGTGACTTTACAATGTAGTTACATTGTGACTCTCATGTGACTGTCATCTGTAGACTCAATTTCAAAGTCATCGTGAACGCTGCATTGTGATAAGTTATCAAATAATGTCACATTGAAGTCACATGATGACTTTCAGGTGACAGAGAGACTACTGTGAAGTCACCATTGTGCCCTTTTGTGAAAAGTCACCATGTGACTATACTGTGACATTATTTGGTGACTTATCCTAATGCAACGTTCATGATGACTTTGAAATTGAGTCTAAAATGACAGTCACACGATAGTCACAATGAAACTACATTGTAAAGTCACCTGGTGACTCGTGACAAAGCAGCAGTCACATTGACGTCTCAGTGGAGTCACATATAGTGATCATTCGACACTCATAATGAGACGTGTAGAATTTTCTATTTTTTGTTTCACCGTAGTGACTGCGATACTTGTGACCACGTATGACATGAATGAGATGCTATATGGACTAGCTGTGCTGTAGAGATAGTAATTATATGAGTTATATTATTTCCTTTTGAGTATTCGCTTACTTAAAAATTAGCATTTTGTGACTGGTCCTTAATTTTGGACATCAGTGTATATAATTATTGCAAAATTTTGTTAAGTCATTTCAAATTTTATGAAAATCGAAATGTATAGTTCAATTACAGGGACAGTCAAACATTTTTCCGTTGCATTACAGCCAAAGGGAAAAAATATTTCAAGTGCATTTTATTGATGTTACAGCCTTTCTGACAGAATGAAATTGATATGCACGTATTAAATGCACTAAAATATTCATTCCGTACAATATGAGGTGCAAAAATAGTTATAAAAATATTTATAGTACCAACAAACCTCATTTGCCACGTTTGACGTGCAATTTCGAACTTGTTTTATTATGCTGCAGAGAGAGAGAAAGGTACCCCTTAATAATGCAGGAAAATGTTCTTGAAACATTCTTTCACAAACAAAACAGTTTTTCCACTTATTATTGTATTTTGTACATCTAAATATAATAAAGGACAGCGTGACGATTCCGGGACAAATTTATCATCTTACCTGTCTCCAATGAAATGGAACTATGTTAGAATTGATTTCGACATAATTGTCTATAAAATATTCAAAATCAATAAAATTTCTATAATTGTGCAGTCGAAAAACCATTTCAGAAATACAGTTTAAATCAAATGTACCGTAAACAAGAAGCTGTAATAGCGAGTCATCCATTTTTGAGATTCGTTGAGAAATATTTAAAAGAAACAAAATTTTGCGGTTTGACTATTTTAACCGTAATATATTTGGAAAAAAAAACGTAGCCGTATTCACCTCAAAACTGGAACATAGATTCAGTTTGGTATCAGCGTAACCTTTGTTTACAATTATATCCTGCCCAGAGAGCTGATCTTATTTGCTTTTTTTCTCCACACTGGTCAGAGTTTGGACAAAGCTTGACAAGAAACAACAGTGATCTTGGCAATAGTGTCGTAATGGAGTTACTAAATGGAGTTATCGAGAATTATAAAAAGCCCGGCTATATGGAGACTAGCAGTGGCAAAGCAATTCATAAACGCATTACTTTACGCATTAATAAATACTTTTAGTTGTTAATTATATAGAGCGATATCTATGCATCACTTTTCTGAATAAATTACCAAAAATATTATGTAACGTACATTTTAAAATTCGTCAATTTAAAGAAATACAAATTATTTTTAAAATCCAAACAATGGATTACATACTGCATTAGAAATTTCAAGTTTTCGCAAAAAATAACAATAAAATTTCTCAAAATTGGATTTAAGCATTAAATGTGAAGTCGCTGTAAATTAGTAAAAAAAATAGTTATTTGAAAATCTGGACTAATTAAAGACATTCAAACGAGCACAATTTTTACAAAACATATGAGATATTCTCATTTCTTGTTTTCCGTGGAGCCAGGCACCAAAGCGTTTTCTGGAATAGCCTAAAAATTAAAACTCTACATCATGTGCAGCTACTGAAAAGTACAAAGTAAAATATGAAGACTTTAACATACAGAATGTTTGTAAAAAAATTTCGAATGTGTCACAGCCAGATCCTCTTAACCTTGTTGAAAAACTTAATAGAAATTTCATTATTATTTTCTTTTTTATATAAATATTAAAATGGGAGAGTATTAATATTTATAAATATTACTAAACATGACAAAAAAAAAGTTTAGAAACAAGTTATAATACTATTTGTCTCATTACCGCCATTCAATATTAAATTAAATAAATTCGCAAAAGTACTCCAACAAAGAAAATAAATAATATCCTTCTTCAAAGCATACAAAATTAGTCTCTGCTTTTATTCCTGGACTTTCCACTCTTTATGTTGCTACAGTACTGCCAATTCACAAGGGACATTCTGACATTCTTTGAGGCAAGAAACTAATACATGTCTTGAATATCAATATTTACTCACTATGCTGCTGGTTGTTTAATGGAAGAAATATCAGGGAGAATTTATATTGAATTTCTTTGTTTGACTATACCATGTTTAAACACATACTGTTAGCACTTTTTCAGATATCTCTTTGGTATATAAACTAGGAGATGTACAAAATATGCGAGTTCTTTAAAGCTAAAGCTAATGGATATAAATTTTTATATTATAAAATATTATTTTATACATACGGAGTATAAAAAAAGTATGGATCATTATTAGAAATATATTGCTTATATAAAAAACTAATAAATAATTTTTAAAAATGTGTTTGTCGCGGGATGTACGACTGTAATTAAAACATTTATTAAATAATTTGAGATGCCGTTTTCAAACAAATTGTAGTTTAAGCACTTTTTCCCCCTAAGGTAAAAATTTAAAGCAGATGATGTAAAGATTGAAAATGTGCAATGCTTAGAAGTTTAAAAATTTGCAGTAGAGTGAATGAGTATTTAACCGCACAATGATACATCTATTTTGTTTTATGACTGGCTTATGTAACGTAACGTTATTTTTTAGGGACGAGAGTTTGTTGTTTCTCAAAAGAAATAGCATATAGGGGGCTAATAATATATAGGGTTTTGTCATCTGGTTGACATACATAGGCAATGACATTGGAAAATTGTTCAACATTAGGTAGGATTTAAGATTAAAATGAAGGAACAATCCTACCATTCATTTACAAAAGCAAACTTTATTTTATTTTTTATATGTTTTCGGAGGGTCATGTAAGTGATAGTGAAGAAATTGTACCCCATGCTGTGACTAGTAAAACATTGAAAATTCCGATATTTTATAACCAAATTGCTACGATTATGTTATTTTATAATTTATGTTATTTCGGAGTTTCACTGCGCTAAAAAATTGTCCCTCTTTTTTTAGAAAGTGAAGACACAGAAAATCGATAAAAGAAAACTTGATTTAAAAAAAAGACATTTTTAGCATAGCACTACCAGATTGGTCATGAATCATCACCAGAATGAATATTCTCATATGAATCAATATTAAAACCCTATTGTCTTTGTGGATATCAGGGCATAAGACTTGTAAAAAGTGAAAGATATAATAAAAATCTCACACTTGGAACTACTATTCATTTCACTTATGTTATGGTATTCTATTATGTATATTTTATCATGAGATTGTTCAATTATTACCCCTTTCTCTTTCATAATAGCCACAGTTGTTGACAATCATTTATTAATGAATTTGCATTACATTTAAACTACTTTACTTTTTTTTTTTTTTTTTACTTTTTTTCGTGAGTAATATTGAGCTAGATTATTAACCGACTTCGATCAAAGGAAATCGTACACTTTGTTTGTATATATTTTTTTCAATTTTTGTCCATTCATAACTTTGGAACGTATAATAGAATTTTCATACTTTTTTTAATGTTGGAAAAATCTTTTTTTTTCAGATGGCCGTTTTTCAATATAATTTAGGATCGAAACCAAATATATTTCTCAATCTGTCTGTTTTTTTCTCTTTTCAAATTTTACATGCTTTAACTTTCGTAAAAACTGGCCAAACGTCCACAATATTAACTATGGTTTTAAAAATGGAGCTGTGAATAAATAAGAGGAGACAGATTGTGCAGTTTCTACCAATAGAAAGTGGAGTAACTGAGGATGACGGCTTTTGCTTGATTACATTGAATGAAGACCTGATTAACGCCCGGGGAAACTTCCACCAGTAAAAAATAAGTAATAGCTTTTCCCTAATTATGATATAAATTCCGCATCAAATTTCTGTTCATACTTACTGGTAGAATTTTGTATCGATTGTAATTAAATTTAGTTGTAATTTTAAGACAAAAGCTGCTATTACTCACATTGATATTCTTTTGAATATGAGATATTTCTTCTTATCTATATATTTAAAACGCTAAGCGTTTTCTTTCGACAGTCCGTGAGAAGAAACTACTGCATCAAATTACACCAATCTTTTTTTTTTTTTAAATGAAAGATATTTGGCCACAGATTTGTTATCGTATATTCGTTTGTTGAAATATGTTATTAATTAACCGTAATTTTAAATTTAAATTCTACAGTTGCGCATGCACAATATATAAGTACAAGTCTGCCTTTGGAGTGACGCGCTGCACATGCGCAAAGATGCTCGCTCAGTTGAACTATCACATCACAGGTAGAAATTGTTTTAAGTTCGTCTGCTATTCGATCTTACTATAAACTACCTTTTCTTTCTTTCACAAAGTTAATATTATTTGGATCACGGAAACATTTAAAATGCTTCATTTAAACACATTACTACACAGGTGTGATAAAATATATACAAATGTTTTTAAAACTTAAAAACTCTAGATGTTAAAATGATAAAAATGTACTCCAAGCGCTTTCGGTTAACCTTAAGCCTTTGTCAAGGAGAAGAGAATTGACTCATAAAAACACTCGACGCTCGATGTTCACTGCTACACAGTGACTGGAAACTCTCTTCAGGAAGCCCGCAGGTGGTCGTATCCATTAAACTGAAGAAAGGGGAAGGTAGAGAAAGCTCAATCAACCGAGAAACCGAACTCTCGGGTAATATGAAGTAAATTAAACCAGCTACGTGGAGTTTGGTATGATAATACGCCATTACAACAATTTTCTGCTTGCGTTAAAATTTCCATAGACTCTAAAATATCATAACTATTAAAATCGGAAGCCTGCATAATGACTCTCGCTCTATTGAAAAAGATGTCAATATCTTTAGTTTGAAACAGCCTTGAGAGGGTGGTAGCCGGTATATTTTTATTAATATCCTGCATATGCTCTTTAACTCTTGTTTGGAATTTTCTTGTGGTCATATCAATGTAATTTAATATTTTATTTGTTTCTTTATTTCTGTATGGGATGATATAAACTCCTGACTTTTTTTTTCATACTAATAGGATCAACTCTTTTTGCACAAGATTAATTAGTTTGGCAGGATATTAATAAAAATAGACCGGATACCGCCCTCTCAAGGCTGTTTCAAACTAAAAAAAACTTGACATCCTTTTCAATAGAGCGAGAGACATTATGCAGGCTTCTGATTTTAATAGTTGTGCTATTTTAGTGTCTTTGGAAATTTTAACGCAGTCTGAAAATTGTTGTAATGACGTATTATCATACCAAATTCCGCGTATCTGGTTTAATTTACTTCATATTACTGGAGAGTTTTGTCTCTTGAAGGATTGAGCTTTCTGTATATTCCCCCTCCTTCAGTTTAATGGATACGACCACCTGCGGGCTTCCTGAAGAGAGTTTCCGGTCAATGTGTATAGCAGTGAACATCGAGCGTCGAGTGTTTTTATCAGTCTCTTCTCCTTGACAAAGGCTTAATGTTAGCCGAAAGCGCTTGGAGTAGATTTTTATTATTTTAACATCTAGTGTTTTTAAGTTATGAAACATTTGTATGTATTTCTTACCACACCTATGTAGTAATGTGTTTAAACGAAGCATTTTAAATGTTTCCATGTTTTTATATAATAAACAAAGGTGAATCTGGCGTTCAAGATTAGACTATTTTATTAAGTCAATTTATTAATTATTTGGCCCGTTCAGTATTATTAACAATTCAAAAATTTACTGTGTCGATATTAAGAGTTAAATACGGTTTATTTTGGGAGTGCCATATTGTTTTGGTCATATTACGTACAGAAGATAAACACAGTGATTTTAAAAGTTATATCCGTCTTATGAATTGCCTATAGTTACACACGAAGATCGGGAAACTAGCATATTAAGTTGTAGCTGCTACTTTGAAAAAGTAAAGTATCAAATATTAAAACACAAAAGTATTTCTGTAAGATAAAATCCCTAATTCGAGAAAATTGCATATGCGTGAACTGTTTGTCGAACCTCTTCAATTTACAAGGAACGACAACCAGTTCATGCTAGCGTAGCGGGTTAACGCGACAGTCTGAAGCTCAGAATTTTCGTAACGGCGCAGGTTCGAACCCAAACCTTGCAAAATGTTTTTTGTTTGTTTGTTTTTTGTCGATAATTCACTTCTGTAATGACATATTTTATTAGGAAAATAAGTTTTAGGATTTTAATTTTATAATTATTATTTGAATGCTTTATAGTTAAATAAAATTTAACACTCAGTAATATTTTGAAAAAATAATGATTTTACATTTAAAATAATCAAGCAAAAATATTTTGCATGTAATTATCAATTATATAAATTGAGCTGATCTACAATTTTCGTTATATTTTCTGACCATTATCAAGAATATATATGTGTGTGTGTCAGAAAGAAGAAAAGTTTGTCATTATTTTCCGTAAAAAATAAAACGAAAGAAAGAAAAATATTCGTATAAGAGCTATAAAAGAAATTACCTTGATATCCAGGTTTAATATTTATGAAAAATGTATAAAAATGTAAAATAAAATCCAAGTAATAAAAAATATAAAGCTACATTAAGTTTCAAATTTGGGTTTTTAGAGAATAAGACAGATAAAAATAAAATTCATGGCAGATTTTAATCGTCGTGTTGTTTTAAAAAGTAAATAAATGAAAATAAATATTGTTATTTCCTCCCCCCTCCCACCCCCCCCCCCCCCCAAAAAAAAAAAAGAAAGTTGTAGTAAGTAAAAATAAATTCTCAACCCGGCATTTTCAGGTAAATTTCTAATAAAAAGTGATTGGTTGAAAATTATAAACTCAAAATTCTTTCACTTTTTTGAATAGCTAAGACTTACAGCACCATCTATTGCCTTAAAGAAATAGGAATCACTTATGCAATATAGAAATTGGTCACGTAATTCATCATTCAATAATTATTGTAAAAGCAAATAATTAAAAACTCAAGAATTTTATGATGAAACATTCATTTACCATATCTTGGCGGGCACTATCTACTAATAATTGATTTTTTCAACTTGTTTTGGATTCAACGGCTCGTGCAATATAGCTTTTTCATTACATTAAAGTAAAAGAAAGAATTAAGATTACGAAACACTCCAATTTCACTAAAAAAGGGTAATCCTTTTTTTCGCACACCTTCAGGTGGTTTTGTGCATTCCTAGATGAGCTTGGGGTTTTTATTGTTTTATAATAAACAGTGGTTTAGGACTACTGAATATTGGCATCTATAGGTTAGAGTGCTCTTAATAAACATACATCAACTAATAGTTTTTTATATCTGTTACATTTAAAGAAGCGAATAACTTCAACGAAAAAAAAGTTCGGTAATCATTGTTTCTCATTAATATATTTGTTCAAACAAAGCAGACATTACTCAAATTCATGTTCTTTTAAATAAGTAATATTTCTTTTTGTGTCATTACTAAAAAAAAAATATTCATTCGTGTTTGTACATTTCTTATTCTTCTGTGCAACCTATGATGCTATTTGATATTTTTCGTCGCAAATAATAAATGACTAGAATAAAAACCACACACAAAAATTCCGTTTAAAAGAATGAAAGAGGATTGAAAGATTTTTTAAACAACAGTTTTATTTTTATTTCAGGATTTCAATCGTGTTTATATTTACGCTATAATTAAAACAAGTCTGTATTGACTGATAAATTACAAAAGTTAGAATTTTAAACTTAATTGTATGATACTGATATAAAACGCAAAAACTGTATTAATGTATGTGTTTAATGCACAGTTGTAATAATAAGAATAATAACAATAATAATAAAAATATTATCATAATATTCAAAAATATTTAGAAGCGTAATGGCTGTAAAAATTGCAACATCTTTAAAGGTTTATTTTTGCATTTAGATAATTAATGGACTTACTAAGGGTTGAAGCTAAAAATGCTGAAAAAGTGATATAAAACCTTTATTCAGATTAACGCTCGTTTCATCACATGAACGGCGATATTTTCAAAATCATTCATAATAGAAATATTTTGCAAAACAGATTTAAAAACAATCAAAAAAAAATGTCTGGTAAATAATGTCAGGAGACTTCATGCATAACGGAAATTCGTGCAAACAAAACATAAAAGGAAATTTGGTATTTGTGAGGGTGGATTAATTTTTACTATTGTTACTAAAACAACATAGCATCTCTTTCCAAATTTTAGGTAACTCAAATGATAGTGAATCATTGTAAATATTCTCGCAGCATAAAAATATCTCAATTGATTTCCGGATAATGGATGGTAGGTAAAATCTTGAATGGTAAATTGCTCAGCTATTTTAAAAATCGATCTGTAAAGGTTCTTTGCTGCATAATCTGACCAAAGCTGTGGTTCTCCTGTTGTATTTGATGCCTGTGCTTTATATATGTAAAAGGACACTATATGGCTTTGGCCTGATTTCTCTGAAACATAACAATAAAATTTTCAAACTATTTTTAGACTCAAAATTTTCTATAGTTACAAATTATATCGAAGCATAATTATTTGCCAAGAAAAGTCTGAACACTTAGTTACTATCTTTGTAAAAGTGGATAAAAGGTCGTTCTAAATGTCTTACAATGGAAAAATTCTTCAAATTCCTTAATGATTCTTTTCCCTGTCTTTCTCACAATAATAATTTTGTGAAATGTTGTGTGCATTTACGTGAAAAATCGTTTTGTGGAGTCGTTTTAAAATAATTCGTCATTTTGAAAACCTTCTTATATTTACTTTTTAAATATTTCGAAGAGAAAATTGTGGAAGGCCTTTGTAAATCAATTTACAATTTTCTTATTTTTATATAGTTTATAGAAAATTAAATTATTTTTTTTCTATTATAATTAGTTTACTTTCAAGTTGTATAGCATAAATTTAGAAATAGTTAAAAAAGTAAAAGGTTTTGCCACAAACATAAATAATGTGTTTCAAAATAAAAAATAAAATGTTTTAAAATTTTTATATTAAAAAAATAGGATATTAAATATACAGTAATAAGTTTTAAAGCGTTTTCAGAAACAATTTGGAAAGCATGTATACGCATGCATGAAAGCATGATTCAAATTATTTTCAGTAGAATTCAGTTGCAGAAAGGTAAATCCTTGTTTTAAGAAATTTGAAATTTAGTTTTCTCGTTATTTATTATTTGCAACAAAAAGTATTAAATAACTTTATAGGTTGCAAAGATGAATAACAAATGTACAAACATGAATGAATATTTCGTAGTATCGACACACACAGAAATATTACTTATCTAAAAGAACATAAAAAGAACTGTAATGACTGTTTTCTTTAAACAAATATATTAATGCGAAAAATTGATATAACAACACGTATAATAACCACTTATAAACAGATTAAGCTAAATAATGCTATAAAAAGTGATTAAATACATTTATTTAGATTGACGAACGTTTCATCGCACAAACGGCGACATTTTCAAAATTATTCATGATAGAAATACACTGGTTATAAAAAATTAAGGAAAAGTCACAAAATGCTAATTTTTAAATACGCGAATTCTCAAAAGGAAGTAATATAATTTGAATAATTACTATCTCTGCAGAACAGCTAGTCCATATAACATCTCATTCAGGTCACACATGGTCACAAGAGTCACAGTCACTACGGCGAAACAAAAAATAGGAATTTCCATACGTCTCTTTTATGAGTCTCAAATGACTACAATATATGACTCCACTGACAGATCACTGTGACTACTGCTTTGTTTCGAGTCACCAGGTGACTTTACAATGTCATTTCATTGAGACTCTCGTGTGACTCTCATCTGGAGACTCAATTTCAAAGTCATTGTGCACGTAGCATTATAATAAATCACCAAATAATGTCACATTAAAGTCACATGGTGACTTTCTGTCACATGACTTTGTAAGATGGTAACAGAGACCCTACTGTAAAGTCACCACTGTGAAAAGTGGTGAAAAGTCACCATGTGACTTTAATTTGACATTATTTGGTGATTTCTCATAATACAACGTTCACAATGACTTTGAAATTGAGTCTCCAGATGAGAGTCAGACGAGAGTCTCAATGAAATGACATTGTAAAGTCACCTGGTGACTCGCCTCAAAGCAGCAGTCACAGTGACCTGTCAGTCGAGTCACATATAGTAGTCATTTGAGACTCATAAAAGAGACGTATGGAATTTCCTATTTTTTGTTTCGCCGTAGTGACTGTGACTCTTGTGACCATGTGTGACCTGAATGAGATGTTATATGGACTAGCTGTTCTGCAGGAATAGTAATTATTCGAATTATATTACTTCCTTTTGAGTATTCCCGTATTTAAAAATTGGCTTTTGTGACTTTTCCTTAATTTTTGATAATCAGTGTACTTTCACAAAATTAAAAAAAATAATAACTTGGTAAATAGTGTCACGAGACATCATGCATAAAGAAAAAAGTGCAAACATAAAGTAACTAAAATGAAATCGTATATTTGTAAGGAAGGATTAATTTTTACTATTGTTATTAAATTGCATATCATCTCTTTCCAAATTTTAGGTAAATCAAAGGACACAAAATCATTGCAAATATTCTCGCTGCGTAAAAATATCTCTCTTGATTCCCGGATAATGGATGGTAAATAAAATTTTGATGGAGGAAAATATTCTGCTATTATTAAAATCGATTTGTAAAGTCTCTTTGCTGCATATTCTTGTTTCAAAATAGCGGCTATTTTCACCGTGCACTGCCGCCCAATGCTTAAATAATATTAATATACGTTAGCTTCAAATTCTCGCCATCCATGGCGGCACTTGGCGAAATATCGTCAAATTTTCCGACCTACAATAAGTAACCATATATGATGCCACCTTGGATATAGCTTACTAATTTGACACAATTCTCATTCAAATTCGGTATTGACGAATATTCTCTTATCGGGTTCGTCACATTTTAGCTTTTTTGAAATTTGAGTAAAATTAGCTTCGAGTAAAACTTGCAAAATTTTAAAAGCAAGAAATATGAAAGCTGTCTCTTCTTCCCGGCACTAGACGAATCAACTTATAAATGTCTTACTCACTGATTTCTTCGAAAGCAATAGGGTATAAATAGTGATTCATATTAGAATATATTGATTGATTCATATTGATTCATATTCATTCTAGTGGTTATTCATAACGAATCTGGTAGTACAATGTTAAAAATGTCTTTTTTATAAATCAAGATTTCTTTTATCCATTTTCTGTGTCTTCTCTTTCTAAAGAATTAGAAAAAAATTACTTTGGGAAACTCCGAAATTATATAAATTATAAAATTATATATCCGGAGGGATTTGGTTGTAGAAGATTGGAATTTTTATTGTTTTATTAGTCAGAGAAGGGAGCACAATTTCTTAAACATAACTTATATGACCCCCCCCCCCCCGAAACATATAAAAAATAAAAAGTGTCTGTTTTTGTAAATTAATGGCAGGATTGTTTCTTCATTTTAATCTTAAATCTTACCTAAACAATTTTCCAATTTACATTGTCTATGTCTGTCCACTAGACGAAAAAACTAAAGTACTTTTCAATTATTTTGCGACACCCTATATATTATTAGCCCCCGATATGCCACTTCTTTTGGGAAACAATTAAAGTTTTCTCCCTAAAAAATAACGTTATGTTATGTATCCTTGTGCATCTCTTACACTCTACTGTAATTTTTTAAACTTCTATGCATCGCACATTTTCTCTTTTTACACCTTCGTACAAGAAAAAAGTACTTTAACTGCAATTTGTTTAAAAGCTGCGTCTCAATTTAATTAACAAATGTTTTAATTACAGTCGTACATCCCGTGGCAAACCCACTTTAAAAAAATATTATTAGTTTTTTTTTTAATGTAAGCAATATATTTCTAATGATGATCGATACTATTTTTATAATCCGTATTTATAAAATAAATATCTATATTAATCAAAATTAGCTTAAAAGAACTCCCATATTTAGTACGCCTCCTAGTTCTTATACCAAAGAGATATCTGAAAAAGTGCTAAAAGAATTTATTTAAACATGGTATAGTCAAACAAGAAAATTCAATATAAATTCTCCCTGATATTTCTTCCATTAAACAACCAGCAGCATAGTGAGTAAATATTGACATTTAAGACATGTATTAGTGTCTTGCCTCAAAGAATGTCAGAATGTCCCTTGTGAATTGGTTGTACTGTAGCAACATAAAGAGTTGGAAGACTAGGAATAAAAACAGAGACTAATGTTATACGCTTTGAAGAAGGATATAATTTATGTTCTTTGTTAGAGTACTTTTGCGAGTTTATTTAATTCAATACTGAATGATATTAGTGAGAAAAATAGTATTATATCTTGTTTCTAACCTTTCTTTTTGTCATGTTTAGCAATATTTATATATATTAATGTTC
Organism: Maratus speciosus; assembly: GCA_963932465.1. Classification (NCBI taxonomy): domain Eukaryota; kingdom Metazoa; phylum Arthropoda; class Arachnida; order Araneae; family Salticidae; genus Maratus; species Maratus speciosus. The sequence goes on along the minus strand of OZ010790.1, from coordinate 537,643,469 downwards.
TCCCATTTTAATAGTTATATAAAAAAGAAAAATAATAATAAATTTTCTATAAGGATTTTAACCAGTGTAAGAGGATTTGGCTGTGACGCATTCGGAAAATTTTTACAAACATTCTGTCAGTTACAGTCTTCATATTTTACTTTATACTTTTCAATAGCTGCAGATGATGCAGCGTTTTACTTTTTAGGTTATTTGAGAAAATGTTTTGGTGCCCGGCTGCTCGGAAAACAAGAAATCGGAAAATCTGATACGTTTAGTTAAAGTTTATCAACAGAAGTCACTGTCTTTTATAATGCCCGTATTATACTTATATTAATCTTATACCAAGATTTCAGGCATTATTATTGTATATAGAGTATAGACATTTTTCTTATCTGCTATCTCATATGTTTTGTAAATATTGTGCTATTCTGAAACTCGTTAATTAGTCCAGATAGTCAAATAACTATTTTTTTAACTAATTTACAACGACTTTATATTTAATGCTTAAACCAAATTGCCTGAAATTTTATTTATTTATTTATTTTTAAACTTGAAATTTTTAATGTAGTATGATTTTGTTCGGATTTCAAAAATAATTTGAATTTCATTAACTTGACGAATTGTAAATTGCACGTTACCTAATACTTTTGTAATTTATTCATAAAAGGGATCTATATATACAACCGTATAAAATTAACCACTAAATGCATTTATAATGTCATAAAATATTGGGTTTATGAATTGTTTTTGCCATTGCTAGTCTCCAGACAACCCGTTTCTTTATAAGTCCCGATGTGATAACTTATTTATTATTTAATGATGTATTAATTATATTATTACACATTATGTATATATATAGGGAGATGTACACAATGATGCACGTGGCACAACTTTAAAGCAAAAAATAGCATGCATTTAGATATGAAAAAAAAAAAAGAACCGTGAAAGAACAATAACAATTAGAAACTATATATTCAGAAAAATGCAACACACGGCTGTGTATAGCGTAGAAATTTTAACCTACCATTCTCGATATTAGCGTAATTAAAAACGGTTAATGAAAATAAATTTTAGAAAAATAAATTTTATATTTTCAGAACAAGTAGCAGTGTTTTATCTTTCTCAGAAATCTTTTGGTGTTTTGCAGTATGATTATAGCATTTCATTCCATAATGAAGTTTTTCCTGGAGAAAATCATAAGTATTCCAGTATATTTAAAAAATTAATCAGTTATAATTTTTTCATGCCTTTAATATATTACTTTATATGTGTTACATATTCGTCATTTTGTTTAGGTTTTGTTGACTTGATGTTATTAAAGTTGTATTAAGCGCAAGACAAAGAATTTTATATTCTATTGTATATCTAAAATATTGTTAACACTTATAGGTCTAATGCCGCCTCCGACGTGACATCGAGACCAGTATCTCTTACACGAATATATTCGGTAGGCGCAACTTAAAATAAAAACCACTTTAACCGCTACTGTGACAACATGTACAAGAGATATGTACGATATAATTTATTTTTTTAATGTAGTGGTTCGAATAAAACATTAAAAATATAATGTATAAAAATCTAGCGATCGAATAAACTTAAAATTATTCTAAGATATTATAATTTATCATAAAACATGTTTATGTTATTCGGTAACTCTCCTTGTTTTCGACGTTAGTTTGTGTATAAATGCCAGAATGACACCCTAATTCAGGAAACGTCATAAACAAATCGCTATCGGGAAAAGTAGATTAAGCGGGTGAAGATTTGAACATGTTTCTTTACAGCATTATTCTTAGGAAATAAAATTATCTAACAATGTGCATGATGCATTAAAATTGGAGCTCCAAGATAAATAGGAAATAACTATTCGCTGACAATGAACAATTACCATTATAACAGACATTGTTCAATATATTTGCCTTGAAAGCATAATCTATTAATTCTACATTAAAATTGGTTACTAATTAATAATGATAATAGATTGACTTAACTAAGTAATGCAGTCAATTTTATGTACATGACATGGATGTTAATCTGTTTAAATATTCGTGATAAGAAAGAAAATAAGAAAATAATGCAATTTAATTAGTTAACTATTGAACTTATACTAAATCTAGAGGGCATCTAAAATGTTACTTACGAAATTTTGGGCGACGACACGTATGGGTCAGTAAGAACACCTATATATATATATATATAAGAACACCTGTGGGTCATTTTTCCAAAAGTATACTTTTTCAGAACAAATTTTTTCCACAAAGAAAGTTTGTTTGTTTAGGCAATTGTTATCATTTTTAAAAACTTTTCTTGCTGCAAGTAAAAATCAGCAATTTCCAAGCTACAATATATTTATTTTTTTCAGAAACAAAATTGTTTTATTAACATCAGCCACGAAGGTGAACGTTATGCTACAGTTATGTTTTTGTAGTGAGACAAAGCATAAAAAACGATTTATTCTATTAGATATATAACTAAAGAGCAATTCTATATAAGAATGCATAATGGATTTAGTTAGAATGAATAAAAAAAAACCCACAAAAAATTCATCTGCCATCTGGAGCTCCTTGTCATCACCCATCTTTTACATATTATTCAATACTTCTCTTTTGAAATTTTGAAGCAATCTTTTTTTTATTTACAGTCATTGCAAATTCTTGTCAAGCATTTTTCTCTGAAATATACATTTTCAGAATTAAGATATTCACGGAGGTCAGAAGCACATTTATTTTTTGGATTTTTTTTTTCTTTTGTTCTATAAATCAACAGTTGTAATTACATAATCAATATATAACAAATATTTTAGTGTTGATTTAATCACCTTGAATTGCAATTCACGAACGTGAGAATCTCCAATAAGCATGGTGGCTTTTTTATAATAAAATCGAAAACCCGAGTATAAAAAAAAAAAATCTGACTTATAATTTAACAATACAAAACATACTGGCTAGCGTTAATCATCATAGAAAACAAAATCTAATGATAATTTGGCCATTTTTTAACATGAAAATGTACCTTAATGTTTAGTTCATTAAGGTGAGAATTTATTGTGTGACACACCTTTTCGCACTCAGAACAAAGCAAAAATACAAAGAAAGTAATTAACTGTGCTGAGGTACTTTGCTCCTGAAACAGTAATTGCTAGAATAATAATCATTTAACTACTAGGTTGAGCAAAAAGTTCTGGGAAAATTAGGAAAGTTGCATTATTATGCGCAAATTAACAACAAAAGCAACAAGGACTGTTCTTCAAAGTAGAGACCATCATAGACCATGGCTGTCTGCAATCGTTCTGCCAGATTCTGGATTTGCTAGAAATACCATGGCGGCTTCTTGAAATCGAGAAACTCTTGACATGCTAATTCAACTTCATTAAAGGATTCAAATCGACGGACCTTGAAAAAGTGTTGCATTGATCGAAACCGGACCATAATCGGATAAAGCCACGTCTGGACTGTGGGTAGGGTGTGGAAGAATTTCGATGCCGTTCAACTGTGCAATCTTGTTAGCGGCTTTCAGAATCGTTAGACCTTTTCTCCAATAATTCTGGATCAACACACGCAAATCATATTATTCAATAGGCATTTTGGAGCCAAAATTCCTTAATTCCAATAGGTATACCTCTAGTAATTCTATACACGATACAAATTCTGGTATCTCTTAGATTAAAAATTTCCCAGAACTTTTTGCTCAACCTAATACTTTATTTTCAATTAAATAAGTAATCAAACATTTTCCTATGTAACATTGGGTGTGTGACATGACATGGACGCGAGATCTCACATACTGTGTACTAAGAAACAAAAAATATAAAATAATTATAAAAAATGTATGCACACAACACATTTAGTCTTCTTTCTCTTTCAATAGAAAACATAAATTAATTCAAAAATATTCATGTCAAATAGTTAAAAAGGCTTTGTGACAGGAAATTTTCACTTATTGGAGAATGACCCCTATATGGAATGCACATACTCACGTGGTCAAACACCATCTGTAAAAGAAAAGGTAACTGAGGGCAATGAAAACACTTTCATTTTAAACAAAATTGCGATGGTTGTGGTAACATTAAAAAAAATCAATAATGCGCGATTATTATCACTTTTTGAATTTTGAAATAGTTTATTTTTATCCTTAAATGTTAATTTAAAATTTACAATTTTGCAAATTTCAGTTTTTTGAAAGACATGTGGTTAGTTAAAATAACTCGGCTTTGATTTTTAACAAAATGATATTTAAAAAAAAAAAAATGATTTTTTTTTAAGGAAAACTTACTTCTTCATGAAATGTATCGAATGTAAATAAAATAACATCAAAATTTCAAAGTAAATATTCCGAAATGTTTATGTAGACGCGTGTAGACGCGTTCAAAAAGCGAAACGGTCAAGCCGTTTGAAATGCCCACTCGAATTCCTAATAAAAGTAACATAAATGCGCCCATGCTTAGGTACAATTCTTTATCCTTTTGACTATATAAAACAATTTTGCCTTGCTACGTGTTTAATTTTCCACATTTCTCTACAGCTTCTTTTCTAAACACACATGTGAATCATGCACTGTAGAAAAAAAATCTGCAAAGTTATTAAAGTTTTTCTTGGAAACTGGGATTCCTAGAACTTTTTATGTTACGGCGACAAAAAAAAAATCATGCAACAGATACATTTTTGCACCGAAAATCAAAAAAATCTGTAAGGTTACTAAGATTTTTTTAGGAAACTGGGATGCCTAGAACTTTTCATGCAGCTGCAACCCTGGTTACAGATAAAATTTTAGTAAGATTACTGTAATTTTAGCAGATTCATTTGTAAAGCTACAGATTTCTATAAATTTACAAAAACTAGTTTTGTAGATTTACAGATTTTTTTGTACAGTTACAGATGACAGTTTAGTAAGCATGTAACTTTACATCTGTAGAACTACAGATTTTTTTTACAGTGTGGACGAATTATAAATATTTTTAATAAAATTCCCGCCATATTATAGACGAACATTTAAAATTCTAACAGATTTAAGAAGCGTTACATTTTACAAATGCTGTAAGAACTCGAAGAAATAACAGTTAAAATTCTCATAGCAAAAAAGAGAAAAAAAAAAACGCACTGGAACTGAAGTAATTTGTTCCACAAAAAAAAAATCTAGAAATTTCTGAATTTCTAAAAATTGAATCTTTTTTATTATTTTTCTCAAAAGCAAAATCCAATTCTAAAGATCCTATCCTATAAGAATCCTATCTAAATAAAGAAAACTACATAAAGTTTTAAACAAAGAAATCCGATACCATACCATTCTCTTAAAATTTAAAATCTTGTCTTCAATGGAAAATCGATCGAATTTTAGATCTGTAAATCTTTTAGTATCTGTAGCCTGTGACATTTATGGTAGCATTGCATGTTGATGGAGGCATGAAATATTTTATTAGATGAAATTCAGTATCTTTCTCATGCTGAATTTAGCTGTACGACTTTTACAATTTTTGAATTAAATTCATAATACACATGCTCCCCTACGTAGAATTGTTCCTATTACGATTTTCCTGATTTATGACAAGTTTCAGGACAATAGAAAAGGAATCTAAATGCAAAATATAGATTGAAAGAAAAAGAAGTGAATGGAATTTTTTAATATTTTTTGTTTAAAAAGTTAAAAAGTTAAAAATTTTAAAATTACTTAACGTTTTACTTAAACTTTTTATATAACTCCTGATACATTTGCCTCTTTTAATTAAAGATTTCACAGTTGTGTGCAGACGATTCTTGTTAATTTTCCATCTGTACTTATAAAAATATTTGTTACAAAATTTACAATAAAAATAAATGCATAAAAAGATGATTTTTGAGAGTAAATTTTATTTCAACGAGTATATTTCAAAATTCTCACATGAATTGTAAAATCCAGTAGACCGTTTATTGAAACATGACAACGGAATCTTTAAGGACGTTTAGATATATCATTTTAAACATGATAAATTATGAAAAAAATCCATTCTGATATAAATCGACTTAATATTTTAGCTACGACCAGGAAATATCTGACAATACAACAAACACATAAATCCGCGGTTTGATCAATTGTTTTATTTCTTTTTACATTTAGTACATTATTAGCTAAAAAAAATTAAAAATGAATCGTTTTGAGAATTTTGACACCTTGACCCTTTTAAATTAATAATAAAATGTGGTATCTCCCGCACCCTTTTTGGAAACTTGTAGTAATGAATTGGTCAAACTGTTATTAAAATTCAGTTTAAACTCCACGGATAAATATTTGCGATTTTTTTTTTTTAATGAGAAATAATTTAGAAGGACATAAAGAACAAATTTATTTTCAGGAATTTCTATATAGACGCCAGCATACGTTCATACCTGACAGAAAACATGCATATTTATACATAGAACACAAAAATTTAAAAATCCTAGGTGAGTTAGAAATCCATTTTGTTAAAAAGTGCAATGATATAGGATTCAACAGATTATAGCGTATTGTTAATTTTTCAGGTGTAATCTTCAAGTACAAAAGTAAAATTTTTAATAGATTTATTTGCATATGGTTTTGCATTTCATTAAAACCCATTATATGTCATTATTATTGATTTCTATAGACATAATAAGAAAATATTTTAATCGTGAGAAATTTACATTTTTTGACATATATATGGTTTCATCTGTCTTCTATACGATTGTTCCATTTCTGGAAAATATTTATCTCCGTCTGTACCTTACAGTAACATGGTGACCTCCGCAATTCTATAATCATTACATGGAATGACTTCAAACTTCATAACTTTCAACCATTAGATAAATTGTCATAAACTTGTGATGATTACGTTTTGGTGCACACTTGACTATAAATATGCAGTGATGTGCCGTGTTTTCAATAATTTATACAGGCATGGGAAAGTTCCTCCTAAAGCAGGAATTCCACCTTTTTAAAAGCAATTTTGGACGTTCTCTGGTTTGATGCAAAAATGCAAAGAAAATATTGGAAATATATAAGGTGTGTGTGGGGGGAGGGGTCTGGTAAATTTAATAAAAAATTTGTCTACTCAAATCCTTGACGTTTGTTTCTAAATTGTGGTAAATGAAGTTCTTTAAAGGATTTTAAAAATTGAAAGGAAGTTTCCACTTTCCACAAGGTTCTTTTTTGGAAAAAAATAATTTGTCCTATATATACACATTTTAGGGTAATTTCAGAGAGGTATTTTTAACTATGTATTTCTGGAGCAATGATCAATTTGACGTCCATATATTTAGCATGGAGATTTTTTTTTTCTTTCGCAAGAAAGGAAAAACTGAAACTGTTAAACCATTCAAAATAATATTGATCTGGAAAAATGAATCATCGCCCTTCATATAATTTCATCCGATATATTTGTTTGTTGTTGCTGTTTTATGACTGTCGATTATGTGTTTTATGACTTACAATACTACGGATATAGCCCCAGGGTTATGCCCTCCGTAGGAGTCTATCTAAGGGGACCTAAACCGTATTTACGCAAGGAAGTCAAATGTTGAAAGAAAACCAAGGAAAACTCCGAAAGATTAGGACGAGGGGCGCGATTGGGCTCATACCCAGCACCTCCCGTCTACCAGCTTCGAGAGCTGAATCTCTCGGACACTGGTAGGGCCAGATAATTTGAATTTATACCTTTAGAAAACAAGCTTCAATTTTCTGTTTTGACTCAATGAAGCTATACATTTATTGTTTTAATTTGTTTTAAATACTTTCTAAGTTGCAAAAAGAGAATGACAGTCATATGACAGTTATATTTCATTTTGCTGTATGAAAAACAGTTATAATACGTCAAAATTATACGAATTTGGCTCCATTGTATTGATGAAAAAAAAATGCCACCTTTTTTCCTATTCCCCACTTCCATGCCTGTTTATATGATACACTGTAAAAAAGTGAAATGAATATGGACGTAGCAAAACCTTCAGAAAATATAGCATAATCTCTTCCGAATTGTCATCGATATCGAAAAGCGTCTTTTAATCCATATCGAAAAGAATAGTTTTATTTTTTGGAACCGCAGAAACCAATAACAGTTTTAAAATATTTAGAGAAGTATTTCCGAAACAAAATTTTGTTTTGCTGAACGTATGAAATTAAGAGAAACAACCGAAAAGTTTTCGAATATGTTTTTCTGTGTAGTAATCAGTTTTTTTCACGACAAAATATCGGTTTTTCGGATGCTATGTATTCTATAAAATTTTGTCTGCTACGTAACATAATTTATACATGCAAGAGTAACAGAATAATGGTAATTTTAATATTAATGGCAAATCTTTTAATTTAGAATATTTGTTTGTTTAACAAGTTTGTTGAATACGAAACTGTATACTTAAGAATTTATGATATTTTTAATTAATGATGAAGAATTGGTGATGAGAATTGATGGCATCCGAGAGACCAATATTTTACGTATTAATCAGTCTTCTCAACACAAAATGTCAGTTTTTTGGGTGCTTTAAGTTTGCAAATATTTTTTTTTTTCTGCGTAACATAATTTATACATACAGTTATTGTTTAGTATATTAGTTTGAATGTTAATGGTAATGTTGTTCATTTAGAATAATTGTCTGTTTAACAAGTTTGTTGCACATGAAATTGTATACATGACAATTGATAGCCTCCGAAAAAGCAATACTTTGTGTTAACAAAACTGATTAATGCACCACAAAAACTACTCGTGAATTTTTCATATTTTCAGTTTTTCGAAACAGGCAGTAAATGAAACTGTTGTTTAAGAAATGGCACTTTTAAATTTTATATATCTTTTGTTTTTCATGTTTCTGAAAATAAATTATCGTTTTTTAATAATCGTGGGTAACTCAGCAGAAGTTATTCTATATTTTCTTAATCTTTTACTATATACGGGAACATTTCTATTTATTTTTAGAGTATATATGGCTGGACATCTATTGTATCGAATCCCTAAATTTTCACGTTCCGTTGGAACATTGGGGTTTATATAGAACATTTATTTGTGCTGATTAGGTTTGATGTAAATTGCCTTGCAAATTATGTTGTTATTTCATGTTTTGTTTTGGTATCTATATCCGTTCCTATGGAAATAAGTTTAAAAAAATTATTATGCAAAATATTTTTTAAATACAAATATTCTAATGGTTTTACCTTTGATCAGCCAACGGAAGGCTCTGCTATGTTATGTTTTTCTGATAAAAATTATACAATTATCCTTGTTTATATCATGTAAAAATGCACCAAATCTTCAATTTAAAATTATTTAATAACTACAAATCTTTATATCAAATCTTCAGTTACCCAAAAGGACCTTTGGTTCTGTACTGATTTTTTTACTCAATAATAACTGTAACTGTGCGATTTTAATGCACTATATTTCATACTTAAGATGATTGTTTTCTTAATGCTCGGTTTAATTTAATATATTACACATAAAATAATAATCTACTGAGACATACATGAGGCCAAAAGGTACCAATTTCATTATTTTTTGCGTTGAATTACAAAGTTCTAATGGGAAATAATCGCCTAAAATAAGATGAAGGCGTCTGCTAAAATGTTTCATCGTGTCTAAAAGGGCTTATATACAAGGCATTCCAACGGGTATTTCGGGAGTTAGCGTCTTTTCACACAGTTTCAGGTAATCAGTTGTAAATGGAAAACGAAATTCGATCTCGTTTGCCGTAAAACAGTAATCAAGATATAATTAAATATATGGGCAGATAAGTATCGATATTTTACCTTTTTTCAGGGGCAAAAATAATTTTTGCGACAAGGGGCATGTCTGGTTGGCTTATGTTTCACTTTTGGAAATGTTTTAAATAACTCTCGAAACATAGATTTATTTATAAAGTTTTTAATGGACTTCAGTTAGATAAATTTGATTGTTTTAGGATTAGAGCGCTCATAATGTCCTTGTAAATTTTACATATCCTAATAAAAGGAAAAATAAAGTAAAACGTATGTAAAAAATTATAATGTTGTTATAACCACATCATATCGAAAAAATCAAACCCATACATTTTAACTACATTAAAGTTTTTTAGAATAAACTATATTTCTGAATTGTGTAAAACATTTAAACAATTTTCTATCATATATCAAACTGTGATGCAACAATTATGCATCTTAAATAATATTAAAGCAATCAATACATCTTAAAAAAAAAAGAAAAAAAAAGAAAGAAAGAAAGAAAGAAAGAAAATCATTCTACCAGGGGGTTGACGGACAATGTTTTATCCCTCATATCTCTATCATTCCAAGGCAATGATATTTCTGCACAAAGTAAAAAGAAAAGCCATTTTCAAACATTCAACCGATTCCGCTTTTATATTTTCAATATAAATATTTAACTTTTAAATTATGCAAAACGATTTTTGAAGTTAGGCAAGGAGACCAATTTAAAATTTTATTTGATGACACACTTAAATATTTAAACAGGTAGTCTGTCCTTTTCTATTTAAATAACACAAAAATAACACAAACTATTTAAATATTCACAAAAAAGAAATTCCAGTTCTCAGACAGAAATGATATTATCATTGAAAAAGAAATGCTTTACCCTTTTTTCAGTAAAAAATGTACATCATCTTTTATTTTTCATCTTCTCTAGATAAACAAAATTCCATTTATCACGATAAAAGTAACTGGGGATGTTCTTTCCATTTTGTATAACGCTATTACAAAAGATAATTCCTAAACGTTTACTTGAAAAACATTTTAATAAAATATTTTTTAGACATTTTATGTATTCTTTACTCTTGGTGCTTCTTTTATTCAAAGAATAATCATAACTGTGCAGATGTAAAGATTTAAACAAAAAACTGCGAGTATAAAACAAGGGCAAAATTACACAAATTTTCAATATATTTTTATGTAAATAATTATTAAGATGGAGCATGATGCGGTACAATATAAATGTAAAAATATCAAGGTTAAAAGCACCAATAATTTTAAGCGTACCGTTTCCGGTCGCATGTAGCATACCGTCCTCACTGCTTCTCAGTTCCGTTCTCGGGGAGGACGGTACGGACCTCACAGAGGACGGTACGCTATATGCTACCGAAAGCGGAATGCTTAAAATTTTAATTTATTGGTGCTTTTAACGTTGGTATTTTCATATTTCTATTTTTTATGTATTATCTGTCTATTCTGAAAAAAAAAATATATGCATCACTCATAGATTATGAAGACACTAACAGACTAATAACATTAAGAAAATTTAATTTTTTTCTTGTAATGAATTAAGACACCTAAATAAGCAATTTAAATAAAATATATATCCCAGTAAAAATGACTGCAAGTTTAAACTTACCACGACGATAGGTTTGAAATGCTCGACAGAATTCTGAAACGATTATATATATTAAATTTCAACTTTACAGTTAGGTAGTTTTTCCACTTTTATATGCGTAGAGACGGAGAGACAGATGGATGCACCAGACGACGATTATAGGTGCTACTTATTTATAATATTACTACATTTCCCCATAGAACATAATAGAATAATTCTGAGTGTCTCGGTAAATAAAATATGAACGCTACATATTTTATTTTCAATACCGAACATGATATAGTAAATCTCAATAATATATTTCAATTACAGAGCAATCCAACAATAGTAAAACAAGTTAGAGTTCGGACAGACAGACGGCCAGAAGTACAGACAAACCGAATTCATAAACACTTTTCAACTATGTTCAAATGTGTTAAAAAGGCATAATAGGTTGAAATTGTACTTTCAGCAATTTGTACCAATAGACGGAATCATACTAGATAGAATACTTTTGTACAATCTTGTAGTTTACCTATTATTTTATATCTAAGCCACTATTTAGGTAAAATTAAAAACAAAACACATTTAAAACTATTTAAATCACACAATTATAAATTTTCGTCCATAGACGGTTATGTACCCAATTCTTTGCGTGGCCCTGTATATCATTTTATCAACCAACGTATTTTAATATAAGAAATTCAATTCAGCGGAGAAATGCACAACTCACTTAAAGACCAACTTTAACCTATTTCCGTTTATGTTCAATAACCCTTACGATTTCTTTTGTGCAGTCCTGTATATGATCTACGGCATTTATGCACACAACAAAATATGCAAAAATTCAGTTAAACTTAAAAACTCATATTACAACTAAAAATGCATTTCCAGCCACAATCCCTAGTATGCAGTACTTCAAATGCAGGAAAGTATCCGAAATATTTTGTGTGCCCCTAAACTACTATGTACTTTCTGTTACACATGAAGTAACTTGTAGTAAACCTCCGAAACATATGTCTATTTCCTTATATGTGAAATAGTTCAGCATGATTAAAATATGCCGCAAACAATGTTTCCTCTTATACCATTATGTAACGGAATAAATTTCTGTGGCCCTGTAAATGAATAATAAATGTTTTTTGCGCCGCATATTCTACCGAATGTATATTTTAGAATACATCATAAATGCATATCAATTTCATTATGTCCGAAAGGTGTAACATCATTAAAACTATTTTTCCCATTGACCGTAATGCAACGGAATTTTTTTAAATGCCCTATAATTGAACAATACATCCAATTTTAATAAAATTGAAAATGACTCGACAAAATTCTGCAACGATTATATATTTTTGATTTGAAACCCCTCGGTTGCTTAGTTTTTGCGCTGTTAATTGCGAACAGACGATCAGACAGACAGACGGATGGACCAGACGACAACTATATGTGCTACGTATTTATATAATTACGAACCCACCTAACAATCACAATTAACTGTTATCTTCAACATCTCTTGTATATATATATATTTTTTAACTATAAAGCAAAACCACTTAATGATATCAATAAACAAAATCAATTCGAGACACTTCAATCAATCATAATACTTCTCTCGATCTATCAAAAGTATACTCAGAAAACAGAGAGAGTGACTGGGAAATAATATTGTATTTCAATTTTATTAAATGATCAGATATAATTTACTGGATTTAGATTGTCATTTACAAGGAAGTCAATAGGCGTGTAAATCCTCCTTTGTTTACGAAAAGATAAATCTTATAATTTAATTGAGTTTAGAAAATGTGTATAGAGTTCAGAAAGCTATAAATTTTATCTATCACAACAAATAGTAAATGGATATATATATATCAAACTAAAAATCATCTAATCTTACGGTAGATACATTTCATGTTAAAATCTTTGTTTTGTATTCTTTTTATTATCTGAAATTTATTATTATCACATGAAGATTTTCTTTGGTTTTTCGTCATTGTACAAAAGTGTTGGAATTTAAAAATGACTTTAGCAAAAATGTGAAATAATATTGGGTCCTGAAATAGTTAGATTATTTTTCCATATGTGTGATAAAAAATCTAAAGTATGATGTACCCATATTGAATCGTAATACTATTTATAGTTTTATTCAGTAGTCTAACTCACTACAGAAATTTAAAATAATATGCTTTAGACATCTGAACTAAAAATATATAGATAAAAGAAAAACCTAGATTTCGTTCACATGAAATCGAAATAAATCTTAGACTTTTTTAAAAGTTTTATATTTTGCATGTATCTTATCATATTATGTACAATCGTCATAAACATAATGCAAAATCTGCAGTACAAATATTCACAACTTAAAAATGGAAAAAGTCTAAGATTTATTTCGATTTCATTTGAACGGAATCTAAGTATATAGGTGTTTAAAGTATTATATTGTATGAATTTCATTTTTATTTTTTAATGTTCAATTGGTTTAAGTTATTTGTTACAAAAATTTAACATTAAATGTAGAACGAATTGAATGAAATATCTTAATATCTGACCCTCCTCGGGCTTAAGCAATTTAGGAAATAAATTTTGTTTTTTAAATTTGTTCTGCAATTTAGGTTTTTGTTTTATATGTCAAGTTTTTTAATAACTACTGCATTCAGACGAACATATTTCAAAATTAATGGGGGGTATCATCATCAGGCTTTGATTTGTGCGATATCGCATCACAACACAATTTGTGATGTAATTTACCTATTTATAATTCAAAATTTTTCACCAGTGCAGTAATGCATATTGCTGTAGTTTGGACGAAAAATTCCAATCTGAACTTAAAATATCTGCTTGAAAATGTCATTATTATTTCCACTATGACGTCATATTCATCTTTTTTTTAATTCTTAAAAAAAAAAAAAAAAAAAAAAACTATTCCAGTTTCTTCAGTTTCATGTTTCACTTGAAAATCATTTAACTAAAAATAGACAAATAATTATTACGGCTTTTGAATTATTTACAACAATGAAAGAAAAATGTTACATTTTATTAGAAAATGTCCGTTGAATCTCAATGAAAAAAAGTGAAATTTGGAATTATTAAGAAAAATATTTGTAAAAAAAAATTATATTGTAAAGAATGTATTGTAAATAATGTAAATAATAATAATAATGTTATATTGTAAATAATGTATTGTAATTAAATTGTAAATAATGTAAATACAAATTAGCCCATGTTAGTCTCTAGATTATAATCCACCTATATGAAAAGGCATTTTATGATCCGTTTTGACTCTGACGTCTGGCAAATGTTTTTACACTTTGAATTTATAATATTATTAGAATTAGCAAAGAATTAAAAATGAGTGGCATCAGGGACGAAAAGGTGGGAAGAAAAAAATTAAAAAGTTATGATCTCCATAGGCTTTTCTATGTTAAATTAACATTAAGAAGTGACACTGGAAATAAATAAGTATTGCACTGCCGCGCAATACTTAAATATTTGTGAAACTAAATGTCTCTGAGTGATCCAGGAAGAAGAATCGTATTGTAATGTTTTTATTTAATATAATTTGATATTATTTTAATCGTTTACCTTATACTTTTTTAAATACCAGCAGAACAACGCGGCTTTTCCCTTTTTAATGATGAGGACCTTAAGGATAAACTAATTTAAAATGAAATAATATGAGAATCACAATGACGGAACTTTTAGCATTCCTGCCCATAAATCGCTGAAGACATTATGAAAGGAATGACGTTACTTTTACGCAACCATATGTATAAGCCCTCAGTTGCGTGTTTTTATCGCATGTAACAGAAAAATGTACGTTTTTAAAACAATGGGAAAAATGAAATTAATCAAATGGCTTAGTATTTAATGAAATTATATTTCGTATGGTATCTGTCTATATTATAAATCAAAAACATGTCCATGAGAAACGTACCCATGATATTGACGGTAGCAACGATCGCATCCATATATATATATATATTTTTTTTTTTTCCAGCAATGTTGTAACTTCTAAACATCGCTAAATTTCTGTTTTGACACTGTCCAATAGGAAATAAATAAACGGTCAATTGCGAGTATAACTCGCGCACAGAGGGTTCCGTTGTACAAATAAAAGAATTAATAATTATAGTATTTAAAAAACACTGCTAACAGAATGCTAAGACATTGTAAAAAAGTATACAACGTACAGTCGGGTATAAATATAAATTAGAAAAGTATATACCATGATATACCATGAAAGTTCAAAGAGATATCTAACGTAGTCAATAAATTTCATATAAATGTTTTCTGAGCATCTGGGAATTTTTTATATGTTTTTGGTACAATATCTAAACAATCCCGCGTCTATTTAAAATTTGTGAATACTTTCTAATTTAAATTCATTTATTTGATAATAGAATTAAAAAATAATATGGTTTGATAAATAATCCAATAAATAATTTAATATATTTTCATTAGTTTAGTTTCAAATCAAAATTCATCGTCAGATGGTTATGAATCATGACGTTATTGAAGTGGAAATATCAATAAAAATATTAAAGATACTATATAATAAATACAAGGACATTTTTAGGAAAGTTTTGAAAAAAAATGTGTTCAAATTCACAATTATATTTAAATATATATAAAACCATGAGAGAAACAAAAATATTGTATTAAAAGAAATTACCACAAGGGAATGAAAGTAAGAAAGTAAGGATTGCCACAAAAAGAAAATATTTTAAATCAATTCAAACAAATGTGAAAAAATTAGAAAAATTGTGAAATCAACAACAGCTGCATATTCATAGTTGTGGGATTGATTAGATATTCCTTACTATTTATCTACAAAGTTATTTTTTTATAAAAAATATATATTTTGATATAATGTGTTATTAGCAGAAGAATATAACTTAACTTTACAAATAATATTTCAATTTAAAAAGTTATTTAAAATGTGCATTTATAATAGAGCTAGAAAAAATAAATATCCAAAGAAAAAACGCCCAGTATAGATTCGTCCTGATGATTCTTTCACTGAATAAATAGTAGAAAAGTGAATAAGTATTTACAAGGAAAACATGTGTTAACTTTCGCGTCAAATTATGATTGAATCATAGCTTTGGGTATTGGCACTTCTATAACTTCATAAGTAGTTGCAGTAAGAGAACAAAAATTTAAGATTGGTGACAAGAAATTCTAATTAAATACGCTCGGAAGAAAAATATAAAAAAAAATCCGAACAATCTGCAGAATATATCAGATTTTAAGGATAATGTTCATCTCATCATATTTTTTTTCTTTTGATAATGAATTTATTCTCGTGAAATACATTCCTAAAAACATTTATTTTTATTTTTTAACTTTATTGTTACTTCTTAGTTATCCCGTCGACCAAATTACTATCGCCAAATTGTAAGATTACATGCCAATAATGGTTTGCCATTAATTAATTATTTGTAAGATTAAAGCAAATAATGGCCAATAAAACCATTAATTCGACATTTTATTTGTATTTTTATTCATGTTCTAATAATTTATTTGTTCTTTAGTTATTTAAAATAAAAATAATGCCAATGTGTATAATTTGGCGAGTAGTTGGCAATTTATATAATTTGGCGAAATTGGTCGACGGGATAACTAAGAATTACAACTTTATTTTATACAATTTTTACAGCATGTCATGTTTTCTTGTATATTTCTTGCATGAAAATACCTCTTTTGAATTATAATATAATACGTTTTCCCTCTTAATATTTATGTGAAAAATGTTTAGTATGAAGACATTATATTTACAATTTAATAGATTGATGAAAATCATTTTATAAAATATATTATATGAACTTAAAGAGTTCACTGATTTACTTAAAAGGCGACTGATATAATAAAAGATATGTTACAAGTTAAAATTATTCATTTTATTTAAAACTTCTTAGTACTTTCAAGCTTTTCAAAGCTCTTCATCATAGAATATTTTCATTACTAATCGCTGTTTATTTATATAACTACGTCACTTCGTTTTGAAAATGAGACAGCCAATAATGACTAAGATAGTGAAAGAGATGTTACAAGTTAAAATATGCATTTTATTTAAAATTTCTTAGTACTTTCAAGCTTTTCTAAGATCTTCATCAGAGAATATTAGTACTAACAAGTTTTAAATGAAATGCGAATTTTTAACGTGTAACATCACTTTTATTAGTTATAGAAATAGCGTCTGATGAAGAGCTTGGAAAAGCTCGAAAGTACTAAGATGTTTTTAATAAAATGCATATTTTAAACTTGTAGCACATCATTTATTATTTTAGTCGCATTTTATGTAAAACAGCGAACATTTTAAAGTTCATATAATCTATTTTATGTTTGAATCAAGATGAAATATTGCGTTTTGTCTTATGATTTGATATGAAAATCCTTTTATCTATCTTATTTCAGATTTTTTTAAACATGCCTTTATTTTGCATATTCAGAAAAATACACAGTAAAACGAGGAAATTCAATAAATTATATGGTGTATTTAAGAACAATTTCATCAAACAACTTCTAGGATAACGAATAATCATCGACATACAAGTTATGTATTAGATTCTTTCCTTGAGGAATGTCTAAAATATTCTTAAATATTGGTGCTTATTTTGCCTCATAAGGAATTGAAGATAAAGAAAAAAGAAAATCAGAGGCTGTAAATGCGAAGAAAAATAAGTTTTGGTTATCTATCAAATTTTTGTTATTGTTTATAGTATGGTGGTATTCTATGTAGTCAGATAATGATGATATAGAGATTTCTCATATAGTATTACAACATGTTGTAATCATGAAGCGTTGTTTTCACATCTTGAAAATAATAAATTTTATATACGAATTTATTTTATTGTGTTCCATATATAGCAAGTACAAGAAAAATTTAGCAACATATTAATATACATGACTATGTTAAGAAAACAATTTTGAATATAACAATTTGTAAATTTGTTTATTTATTGTATAAAGATACAACTTTTCAATTATTACGTAATACTTCTAATATTAGGTTGAGCAAAAAGTTCTGGGAAACTTTTAATCCAATAGTTACCAGAATTAGCATCGTATATAGGAGTACTAGTAGTATATCTATAGGAGTTCAGGAATTTCGGCTGCAAAATGCCTGTTGAACAGTATGATTTGCGTGTGTTGATCCGACATCATTAGAGAAAAGGTCTAACGATTCTGAAAGCCGTCGTGGAGTTTTCATAGATGGACGGCGTCGAAATTTTTCTACACCCCACCTACAGTCCAGACATGGCTCCATCCGATTATGGCCTCTGCGATCAATGCAACACCTTTTTCAAGGACCGTAGCTTTGAATACTTTAATGAAGTTGAAGAAGCATGTCAAGAGTCCTTCGTTCGAGCCGCCATGGTACTTCCAGCAAATCCGGAATCTGACAGAAAGATGGCAGACAGTCGTGGACTATGATAGTCTCTACTTTGAAGAATAGTCCTTGTTGCTTTTGTGGTTAATTTGTGCATAACAACGCATTTTCATAAATTTCCCAGAACTTTTTGATCAACCTAGTTTTTTTGTGAAAAAAAATATTTATTACGACGACCTATTATTTTTACATAAATAGCTAGAGGAAAATATTTTTATATATCTTAAGATATATTTTAAATAGATACATACATACTAATATACAGCTCACATATCGCTCACCCTCAAGAAAAGGGATACATCACGGTAAAAGTAAATTTCGCAGGCGAGGCAAAAGAAGATTCGCACGTTTACACTATAGCACAAAATTATGACACTTAGCACTGCATGCACTAGTAAAACAACGGCGCATAAAAGCGTAAAAACCTTAAGAATGAAGATGTAGACGAGGTTTGGAATATTGAGCAATTTTACCTCCTCACACAATTTGCTACCTTCTTCTGTGGTCACGCACAGACATGCAGCGTAATGAGGCGATTTTCCTGATACTTACACTTATGAAACTTTTCCTCCAGCAAGAGACTAATCTATGACAGACCTATACTGTAAAAAAAAAAAAAAATCTGTAAAGTTGCTAAAATTTTTCTAGGAAACTAGGATTCCTTGAACTTTTTAAATAACGGCAACAATAAAAATTCATGTAACAGATACACTTTTGCACCGTAAATCAAAAAATCTATAAGGTTACTAAGAATTTTGTCGGAAACTGGGATACCTAGAGCTCTTTATGTAACTGAAACCCGGGTTTGCAGATAAAATTTTAGTAAGATTAGTGTAATTTTAGTAGATTCTTTTGTATAGCTATAGATTTCTCTAGTTTTACAAAAACTAGTTTTGTAGTTTTACGTCTGTTTTTGTATAGTGTTTAGATAAGATTGTAGTAAGCATATTTGATTCTATGATTTTAGATCTGTAGAATTACAGATTTTTTTACAGTGCATTAGTGGAATAAAACGAGACATTAATTTTTATTAGCAGTGTTATTCTTCTTGTGGGTGAGCGACATTTAGTATGATTATTTTTATCAAGAAACTCTAATTTTTTTTAAATATATGAGTTACTTTTTAATCTTTTCAGCATTTCAGGAAATACACTATTGTAACTCCCTCCATATCAACAAAGAAACATTCCAAAGGTAATGAATATATATTACCCCATAAATACATAAAAATTGGCTTCCTTTCGATATCATTACACAGTTTCCCTTCAATATTGCTGATTGGGTCCTGTTTTAAAAATTGAGAAATTTACTCATAAATCGCTAAATTTTTATATGATTGATGCCAATGAAGTATATTAACTTGCGGTGTTCTATAATAGTCGAGGAATTTTAATGTTTGTTGAATGTAGTAAGATGCATTTAAAATAACTACCATCTTTATGAATTCCACCTATAGTCCCTCTGTTTTGCTTTTCAACAATTGCAACAATTTTTCAGTCAGTAATTTTAGATGCAAAGCTTCAAATTATGCCAGACGACTTCGATATTCAGCATAAAAAGTGTTCTTCGGCCATGATCTAGCCTTGAAATAAAGCAATTTATCCTATTTAAAACTTTTCATCACTCGATTATGTTTTTTTAACCCATTATCACACGGCTGTACTTATAAGTACCATTAAAATAACTTATTACAAAATACATTTAATCCATCGAATAGTAGCAGAATGAGTAATAGATGCATTACTTTATCTTGTCCCAAAAGCATTATGGGCTACACAAAACAAAAATACTTTTAAAAGGATGATTTATTTTGTCTTTTCATCTTTCCAGCTTTCTTGGCGTTTGTGTGTGTGTGTGTGTGGGGGGGGGGGGTGGAGATTTTGCAATTCGGAAATATTTCTATATTTCTATTGTAAGAGCATTATATTTGTACATTTAATATTTCTACAAAATACTAAGCAAAAGATTTAAAATAAAAGATCTGAATGGGGTTATAAATATTGCACAAAATACCTATATATTGAAATTTAATTAATCCTTCTAAATCCTTCAATCTTTCTAAAATCATTATAAAACTTGTTAAATGATTATGTAAATCTTCTAATGTAGTTTCAAAAATTCACCAAAAATGCTTTAGAAAATAAAAATTTCATGAATTCATAACTCAGTACATAAAGGGTTAATGGCTATTCAATAATTTTCTTATATATTGTGTTTCAATGTCAAAAACAAAGTTGTAACTGAAATATTTATAGAGACATTTTGACAAATATTTTACTTTTTACTATATTTTTGTTTATTTATTTATTATACCTCAATAGAACCTCCATTTTATAAAAATATATTTATCTTAAAACAGAAAAAATATATGTCTGTGATTTTTTTAATATAAAAATGTTTTCGGTGTATTATATATCTACAAAAAGTAAAGATTAATACTTTCTTCAACAGCTTAGGCCTGATATTAACTCATTTTAAAACTAGTATTTTGTGGCCGTCACAAAACTTTCTTCTATATAAATCACGTCAATTAAATCATTTAAATTGTACAAGAAATTACATCAATTTAGCACCAATTCATATCAAATTACATCTGAATATGAAATTTGATGAAAATTCGTGCATTAGTTCTTGAGATACAGCTATAGCGGAAATGCAGAAAAATGTAGCATAGCAGCGCCACCTGTTGAGCGATTTATACCAAAACATAAACAGCAGTAATTGATATCAAGGTGTAGCTGAATCTGAAGTTTAATGAAAATTCGTGTATTAGTTATTGAAATAGAGCTATAGTGGAAAGTCTGAAAAATGTATCATAGCAGCGCCACCTGTTGAGCGATTTGCACCAAAACATAAACAACACTAACTCATATCAAGGTATATCTGAATCTGAAGTTCGTTGAAAATCCAAACATTAGTTCTCGAGATCGAGCTATTGAGGAAATCGCAAAAAACAGCATAGCAGCGCTACCCGGTGAGATATTTACACCAAAATGTATAAAATGTCAACTCATGTCAAGGACTAACTGATTCTGAAGTTTGGTGAAAATTCGTGCCTAAGTTCTTAAGATACAGCTATCGTGTAAATTCTGAAAAATGCAATGTAGCAGCGCAACCTGTTGAGCGATTTACACCCAAATCTATAAAATATCCATTCATGTCAAGTACTAACTGATTCTGAAGTTTGGTGAAATTTCGTGCATAAGTTCTTGAGATACAGATATAGTTGAAATTCTGAAAAATGCAGTATAGCAGCGCCACCTGTTGAGATATTAACACCAAAATCTATAAAATATCAATTCATGTCAAGTACTAACTGGTTCTGGTGTTTGGTGAAAATTTGTGCATTAACAGCATAACAGCGCCACCTGTTGAGCGATTTGCACCAACACATAAACAGCACTAATTCATATCAAGGTATTCTAATTGAGATGCCTAGAGGGAAAACTCCTGGAGGTTTTTCCATCCAAGGCATACTCAATTACAATTTCCTATGTTATTTCTGGAACCACCTTTATTATTTTTTAGTCAAAAGTTGCGCGAATCCCTATGGGAATAATTCAAACATTATATTTGTCAATTTAGTACCTGTTTTGCCTGTCGATATTTATTCATACTGCTATTCGTTATTTAATGGAAGAAGCGCCATAGTTAATGTACATTAAATTTCCAAGTTTTACCTTATTTCTATCCAGGATAGTCAACATTCATTTTTATTTTCTTCTATCTTTACAAGAAGAAAGTATCGGATTCGTGAAAAATTTCGACTTCCGGTTTTCGACGGATTTCTACGTTTTAGAATGTCCTGAACACGATTTGATGGTTTTTAGGAAATGTCTGTCTGTGAGTCTGTCGGTCACTCTGTGAGTCTGTATGTGACAAAAATTTTGTGGGCGCTTTATCTCAAGAACTATTGCACCGAATTTCACAAAACTTTAGATTCAGTTAGACCTTGATATAAACTGGCCCTGATTAGTTTTTGGTGAAAACTGCCCAACAGGTGGAGCTGCTATGCTGCATTATTCATGATTATCGCCATAGCTCTAACTCAAGAAAAAGTGCACGAATTTTCATGAGACTTCAGATTCAGTTCGTCCCTGATATAAAATAGTGTTGTTCAATTTTTACTGTAAATCGCCCAACAGGTGGCGCTACTGTGCTTCATTTCTCACGATTTCCGGAATAGCTATATCTCAAGCACTAATGCATGAATTTTCATCAAGCTTCAGATTCAGTTACTTCCTGGTATAAATTGATCCTAATTAGTTTGTGGTGTAAATCGCCCAACAGGTGTCGCTGCTATGCGGAATGTTTTACAATTTCCTCAATAGCTCTATCTAAAAAACTAATGCATTGATTTTCATCAAACTTCAGATTCAGTTACTTCCTGGTATAAATTGGTCCTAATTAGTTTTTGGTCTGAATCGGCCAACAGGTGGCGATACTATGCAGATTTTTTTACAATTTCCGCAATAGATCTATCTAAAAAACTAATGCACTGATTTTCATCAAACTTCAGATTCAGTTAGAAGTTGTCAAAGTTGTTGATAATTAGATTTTTGTGTAAATCATCAAACAGGTGGTGTCGATATGCTGCTTTTTTGACGAAGTATTAACATGCATGAGATAGAAGAATGTTTTGGGATTGCCACATTTGAATATTTTATTTCTAGAAATATTTATCGATTTTACTTTATTTTCAGTTCAACGTGAGTTACAAGATTTAGTTTAATTATATTTTTTCACGATAGTAATATTTCTTTTTTCTTGAGGAGAATTTTATTACTTTTCAATTAAATACCGATCACTCTTTTTTAATTCAGAGATAGTCTGTAAAAAGAGTGAAATGTTTTTAGATTATATATTTAGTACACTTATATATTTGTACGCATGTTAGATTGTTTATGCAGCAAATGTTTCGTTGTGATATTTATCTGCGACATTTTTCCTAGGAAAGGGTTATGTCTTCTTATTAATAACACAAGAGAAATGAATCTATATAGTTTCACCGATATTCACCGATCTCGTAATGCCTATATTTCACATATTATAAGTAAACATATAGTAAAATGTGGACGTTCAAAAGATACTCTCAGTAATTCATTTTTCTATTAAAAAGTGTGTAGCACATTAATTAAATATTGACATGGGCAACTTGCATTAGATTCTTACTTCAAAGAATATCTGAAAGCCTTAGGCATATACACTGATTTTGTAATTGTATATGCTTTGAAGAAAAGTAGAATATATTTTATAAATCTTTTAGAATTTTATTTTGTTTACAGTATTATGTAAATATGTATTGTTTGATAATACGGTATATTTGGATGAAATATTTCAATGTTTGTTTTTTGATAAAATTGTTATTTGATTCTGTCATTGTTTGTTTAGTTTTTTCTTTTTGTTGTTGTTTGCCTCATTATTACAAAGTAAGTTTATTTAAATATTTTTTATTGTACATCATGCATTTTTAATATGTATTTCAATAGGCGCTCATTCATTCTTTCTCTCACCCTCTCTTTCATTGTTTAAACTGTGTCTGCAAAATAATGAAAAATAAATCGTCTGCTAGATTATGGATGAAATAAATTTCGATATATTATTTATTTTAAATATTCAGTATGGAGTGGAAAAATATTGGGTGTAATAAAAAGTTTTAAAGCGTTTTCAGAGAAATTAATACGCAATTAAGAGCTGAGAATAATACCTTTATTCATCAAAATTATCTCTGTCATTATCTAACACATTCTACTATCGGTCGGGCACTTGACGAATGCCAGAAGTTTAGAACGATTCGACTTTTGACAAGATGAAGTCGTCAACCCAGTTTCGCACTTCGTCCATTGTTCTGGAGTGTACAGAAGACAAGACATTCTGCATCGACCGAAACAAATGAAAGTCCGAAGGGGCTATGTCAGGACTATACGCCGGGTTCCAAAACTGCCCAGCCAAGAGTTGCTAACATGTCCTTGACCGGTTTTGCAACATGAGCCCTGGCTTTGTCATACGGCAATTTCACGGGGTGCAAACCTTTGCCAGTAAATGGTCGATTTCGACCGATTTCCTGGTTCATTTAAGGCAATTGTTGCTTGTAGCGTTCAGCAGTTACACTTCACCATGCTCCAACAGTTCGTAATAGAGCACACACTTCATATCCCACCAGATGCGAAGGAGAACATTTTTGCAGTTTGACTGGTTTCGGCGCTGATGGTGTTGCTCCGACGGAATTCAACCAATAATTTTTGTGTTTCGGATTGTCATAACATATCCATTTTTCATCTCCAGTCACGATATACCACAAAAAAATTTAGTTGCCTGTTTAACAGATTCTTGCACTTCAAGACACGCTCATCCTTGTTCCTCTGGCTCAATGCATGTGACATCAATCTTCCTATAGTTGGAATATTTCCCACTGTGTGTAAACAATTACAAATCATTTTTTGTGATACTCCTAATTGTTCGGCAAGTTCTTTTTGCGTCTTCATCAAGCAGTGCTTGCAAATCCTCATGACTAGTCTTCAGTGAAGCGCCTCCGCGTTCTCGATTGCTAACGTTAAAATCGACATCTTTAAAATTTCGAAACCAAAATTCGCTCGTTCTTTTCAATACGATTTCTTCTACAAGAAGAGAAGAGTTTGATTAATATGCTTTTACAGTATTTTTTCCTTGGTGAAATTCGTAACGAATGCAGTGACGAACAAATTACTTGTCATAAAACATCTTTCACCTTCGAAATTTCAACTTTACTTTCTCTTTTCTCCCAGCTTCTTCGTCGATTTGGAAACGATGAACTGGTTCTTATCACACGATACAAACGTCGTGTAACATATATCGTGTAACATGTTTAATGTCAAGTAAATGTGACATTTACGATAAGCCATTATTGGTATTTAACCTTATAGTTCGGCAATAGTTTTTTGGTCAACGGAATAATCAAGTAGCACTGAATTGCGTAAAAGAAACATGCTTATAACTCAAAAAATGATGATAATATTAACTAATATTTACTTTGTTTGATTAAGCGTCTCCTCTCCAATTAAAATATATCTTTGATTTGAAATTTGAATGAAATACAGGGGCATGAAAAATAGAAGTGTAGAATATATGATTACAAATATCTCGGCAACTAATTATCCGATTGACTTCATTCTTTATGCAAAATTTGTGAATTTTTAATGTCATTTTTGAAAGTTTTTATATACCTTTTATCAGAGCAAATATTTCGAGAGTCCGAAAACAACAGTTCGGGATATTCAAGTTTACTTATATTCAATAGACTTCTCCCCATTATTACATGCTAAGTACACACCAGACAGACAGACGGTAATTTTTTTTCTTCTAAAAATATGTTTTTGTGAATCTCCAGTGTCTGAAACGTGTAAATCTGTCAATATTTTTTTTCGATTTTTAAAACCATTATAAGACTTACCCTATACCACCTATGATGGGTAAGTAAAAATAGAAAGACGGAAAATATCTCAGTTTATACATTTAAAAAAAAAAACAAATCCTTGAAAAACTGCTAGCATAATGAGGAATTTCTTATCGCCAACTGATACCTAAACTGTTAGTTTTAAAAGCGCAGTTTCAGTTGCGAAAATGTTTTATTCTTTATCATATGAAATTCCATTTATGAAAAAATAGTTTATTTTTAAGTTTACAAATTTCCTTTATTTATTTATTTATGTTAAGAAATAAATTTAATATAAATAAATTTGGATAATTTGATTAAAACAATTTGTTGCATCGGAATATGTTCTGAATTTAATTTTATTTTTGTTTTTGTTTTTCCTTTTTAATTTAAATCTTTCATTCTATGTTTCTGAAAATCTCTGGAGTATTATTTCGTTTACGGAAAGCGACGGGAGGAAACGAATCTATTTCATTTTATAAACAAGTTTATCCTTATGAGATCTAGAGTGCTTTCAATATGTTATAACTATTACACAAATGTTTTTCCGAAAGTAACACTTTTATAACTATATTAAAGGCCATTGTTAAAATTTAAATTTAATTTGTATGTGAGATATTTTCTA
The DNA here is from genome assembly GCA_963932465.1 of Maratus speciosus. Classification (NCBI taxonomy): domain Eukaryota; kingdom Metazoa; phylum Arthropoda; class Arachnida; order Araneae; family Salticidae; genus Maratus; species Maratus speciosus. Next base: position 537,616,804 of record OZ010790.1, on the reverse strand, counting down.
TTAAAATATTATACTGTAAAATAATTCAGTATGTTAACATTTTGTATTATTTCCTATATTTTAGGGGAAATGAATATATATTTGCATATATTAAAATAGTCTTCAAGACAATACTTCCGCTTTACATGATTTCATTTATTAAGGCGTCATTCTTTCCTTAAATATGCTATTCCGAAAACAAATTATCTAAAGAAATCTATCTCTGTTCTGTTTTTTTAAAAAAATTATATTCTATTTACTGAAATTTTAATATTTTTAAGTCTTTTCCATAAAATAGTACTATTCTACATGCGTTCCGATTTTCAAAATATTTTCTTCATTTTTTCATCTTATTACTTAAAAACCCATTATTAAATAGGACATTACTATTGAACTTTCATTTTTTCGAAACAATAGATAGTTCTTAAAAAGAAAAATTTACACGAAGCTGAACGTTACTTAAAACATCACACGTTAATAGAATTTATAACTAAATTGAGAATATTACTAAAATAGTTTTTAAAACGGAAGCATAGATTTGTTGAAGTTTGTATCACCCCAAGGACGTAATGAATATTTTTAACAAGAAGTAAAACGTGTGTAACAGTTTAAAGATATATAGACAGGGATAACACATTTTTTTACAAAAAATCATTTAATATACATTACGAAATAAATGGAAATACCATCTTCCGGTCCCAGGCTCTCATACTCCTTAGGCATGTGCGTCAAGTGGGACTGGTTTACCCAAGAACACAGCACATGTACTTACGCCCTGGCAACGACGAGCACCGCCCTCGCGTATCACTCCCTTTGAGATCTTGAATTATCGGATGTCCCAACATAAAAACCCGTATACCAAATAATTGAGCCGAGAAGTTCGGGGTTAGCACCTCCGTGTCTATCAGGGGTTCAGGGAGACTAGCCGTCCGAGCGTCTTGAAGACATTCTTGCATTTTCACTAAAATTTTCGTCAAAAATTTCTTTCGCTGCTTGTGTCTAAATTGCACTCTATGTCCCTTTATTTGATATACATCTGTTTACACTCTGTTTAAAATACTGTTTAAACTCTGTTTAAAATACCGTTTAAACTCTGTTTAAAAATAATTGTCTACAACAGATTTAAGTAGTTTTGGCGAAACCGAAAAATACGGGCAAACCACTCATACGTCTAGACACCGTAGGAGTGACCAAGCCCACGGAATTTTTCAATTATTTTCCGGAAGTAATTTTGCTTTACCAACGCTTCTAGACGTTGGAATATTATTTTTGTTACTTAATTTGTATAATGAATGTATGGAAAAATAATGTCTGACAAATATATAGATATATACATTAATATAGATTTTTAACAAGTTAAAAACACAAAATATCCTATATTTTGCCTATTTTTGCTCCTTTCAATGTCCACAATCTCTTTACAATTTAGAATCAAAGATATGCAAGACATATGTTAGAACTACTGGATAGATTTTAATGAAATTAGGTTATGTACATAGGTTGATATAACGCAACAAAAATATACATTCAGCAGTTATGATGAGCACGCATGATCGTGCGTAAGAACCATCAGCGCCGGAAGACACAAAAGAGAACTTACAATATTGAACCAAAAAATTGGTTAATAGGGATTATGGTCCCTTCAAATAGTTATACAGCTTTCACAACGTGAAATCAAGCTAGAAATCAAGCAGTTTATGTGTCCCTATGGCAGTGAATCTCACTCCTCCAGCAATGCTGTTTTCAGGTCCTGGGCAGTTCTGGAAACTGAAAAGCAAATTCCAGTTTTCCTCCTCAGAACGTTACAGACATGTTCTGTATAGTTTATGCATTTAAATCTGGTTGTCCAATCCATCAAGAGAATATCCTCGCTTTCCAGAAATTCTCGTCAAGATGAGCATATCTCGGTCCGCGTTGTAGTCCATTAAAATGAAATCAGTGCCAGCTGCATCTCTGAAAAGGAGAACATAGAATATCAGTATATCACCCCTATACCTTACGTCAGTCATAAAGCATTTGTCAAACACAGAGCCACATTCAACATAATACCTGCCAAGACCATCAAACCTCTGCTGCCATAGTGGTCTTTTTCTCGGAATGTGGAAGTCAGGCTGGTTTTTTCCAGATGAAAGTACGTCGGGAATTTGTAGTTAGGCTGAAAAGAGACTCATCAGTGAATAGAATTGTTCCACATTGATCCCTGGTCCAAAGTTTTTGATCTCGTCACCATGCTCAACGAGTTCTCCTGTGTGCAGAAGTGAGCGTAACGCAAGAAGCAGGGCTTATTTCCAACAGTCCTCTATCATGTAGCGTTCTGCAAACAGTAACCCTTGAAACTCGACTACCTATGGCCGCTTAAAGGTCACTGGAAAGCTGATAAGCTGTTGCACTCTTGTTACCCCTCGCTGAAATGGACAAATTGCCATCTTCTTTGGTCGTTGTGTCTCTTGGACGACCTTTCGTAAGCTTTTGCTTTATGACTCATATGTCCTTAAACGGTTTTCGTAAATCTGAAACGACGCTGGGCATTACATTGAAGTCTCTAGGAATCTGCACTTCAGAATGCCCTGTTTCCAAACTCCCCGCGATTTGCCACCTCATTATACCAAGATATTCAGTGGGGTGTGCGAGCGACCAAAACGCGAAAATTACCTTCCTCGTTTATAAAGCCTCTTATCAACCCAATCCACCCCTAACACGTGTACGCTTGCATATTCGAAACTAAAGTGTTGCATCTTTGTTTTGAGCATTTATTTTATATTTCGTTCAAAACTTTTAATGAAATTAGACTAAATATGCAAATTCTCTTAATTTATAACATGAGTGTACTTGAACATCCTAAAAGAAAACGAGATACGTTAAATATATATACTTAAATTTAAAATATGTATTTCACGTTTTTGAGAAATTTTTAGTATTTTCCTTTGATTTTAGAATAATGTGAGACAGTTATGTTCATTAGAAAGTATAATCTGTTGAAATAGTTCAACATGTTACACTCATGAAGAATTGTTCATGATCATTTATGTGCTTCTGAAAAGAACCTTAGTCATCTAACGCCATCTAGTATTCTTTAAAATACCTGTAAAAAAAGTCTGACTCCGAAATTCATATTTGAACTCACGCTCCTGTACGAATTGTTTCAATGCGCTCATATATGAAACTGTAGGTTGTTAGGATGAATATTTTCTGGTGAATGCATGATGCGTTAATCCTGAATGGGTTAAGGGGTCTCCGGGCTCTTAAAACTGGAAAAAAATGAAAAAAAAAGACCATTTTCAAAATTTAATGTCTAAAATGTGTTCAATTTTATAACACAGTTTTTATTGAGATGAAATACATAAGTACTTTCTTTCATTTTATGTATTTAAAAAATTGCAATATGCAGACAAAGCATTTAAAGGGGGCTCCAAACTGTTAGACATTCGACGAGCAGAAAATCGGCGTAACAGATCACAGGATTATAAAATAAATTTTTCACCTAGAATGAAAAATTTCGTGCCTACTTATACTTCAGATTGTAATAATTACCCTGAACCTAAATAATTTTGTATTTAAAACATTTTTATATTTGTAATACAAAGTTGTATTTGGGTAATGCACAATTTAAAAATTTTGAACAGTATAATCACCTACAAAAATACTTTTTTGAACAATAAAAATTAAATTTTAGGTTCGGTTTATATAGCCTAATATAAAACAAATGTTCTGAAATTTCATGAAAAAATATTCTGAAGTTTTTGAGGTACTGCATGTGTTATGTCCAAAAACGTGATTTGGAGAAAAATGACTTTAAAGTTTCGGAAACTCTGCTTCAGCTATTAGGCGGGTATAATTCTAAAAGCCATAACTTCTGTTCTAATGAGAATTTCAAGGAAACAATTATATCAAAATGTTCATAAACAATAGGCGTTTAACATCTAAAAAAATTAAAATTTCGAACATTTTAAAGCTTTAAGAGTCCTACGACACTTTAAACATTTATTCATGTAAAACAACTTTTTTTGGTGAACTTAAAATGCACCAGTACTGGACGGGAAAAATAGAGTAGTACGCTCCTGCATGTTACTCTACTGCTTCGAATTCTGTCAGAAAAAATCAGATAATAGACGGAATAGCTAGAAATAGGTCTATATGTATATATACATATATATTTGTAGTTGCGTTAAGGTGTTATGCAAAAAATACATAACACGGTTGTATAGAGAGTTCTGAAATGAAAAATCGCTAATGAATTCACTTAATTTTGTAGTATGTCACATTTTAAATAACAATGCTTTAATCACAGTATTTTATTGCTATTAAGTTTTAATGCGTTAGTGGAATATAAATAACTGCTATTTATATTAAGCTCAAAAAAGAATGTTTGTTAATTGCACCTTGATTACTAAGTGCGAACCTTGACTCGATAAATGTGGGCAGCCGTAGGTGAAGTTTTCAAAGCTGTGGAACATTCCTTTGAATTTAGCTACCGGTATTTCGGAATAGTGAACTATTCCTTATTTCCCTGCTATTTCGTAAGGTATAATTTGTTAGTCAGAAATAGTAAATTTAGGTAAGCTGTTTTGTCTTCTCCCAAAGCGTGGAATTTACTGGTTTGAGTAGTTAGAAAAAGATATTGTCTTGTCAGCATCCTAAAATATCGAATATCAATCATCCTCTGAAAACTAGCTGTGAATATCCTAGAACCATTTTTTACGGATTTTGTTTATTAATACAGCTTTTGTTAGTGTTAAGTTTTTAACTACTCGAAACGAATTTGTCGGATCTCAGTGCAAAAAAGCATTAAATTTGTGTACAGCCATCGATTATCCACAATTTAGGTTCTCCAGATCCAGTTCCATCCTTAGCTGCCAAAACACTGCTCGTTACTTCGTCACTTGTTTATCGGGGTTCCAGTTTTTGACAGGGCTGCCCAATACAAGTTTTGGTAATTTGTGAGTTGATATAGAAATTATAAAAAATCCCAAAAACGCATCAAGTTAAGGAAAAGTTCAAAAATAGACACAAAAAATAAATTTAGTTTACCCGTTTTTATCATATATAATGCAAAATATACAAAAAATATTCTTAACCATGGGCACAACAAAAAACAATCTACTTACAGTTTTCGGAATTACAATAAATTAGAATAACGTCACTGAATGTCAGTATTGTAGGAGTGAAAATCATCTTTCACTGGAACAAACTACTTGAAATCGCTGCTCGAAGTTCAAAAACTATTTATTTCGTTAAACTTTAAAATGTACATTACCGGGAATTCATCATTGGTCATCATTTCTTACATTTTTAAGTTGGTAAAAAATCACTAATATTTTATCTTTTCATTGTGCTATGATTCCAGTCAATTTTATTTGAAAATTATATATTTATTGAAAAAGCAATCTAGCGTATCACCATCATTAATTTTTTTATATCGTGTTCCAGATAAATTACTTTATATTTTTTATGGTATTTGATATATGTGTTATTGTGATATATATGTGATATATATTATTTCACTTTTATAAAAGCTCTCCAATTCTTCGTATCTTTTAGTTATAATGTTTATGTGCAAAATTCATGTAAAATTAAACTTATTCAAGATTTTTTAAATAATTCTAATTTTGTTTGAACATTTATAGTTTTATTGGATATTTTCAGTACGAAAACGTCAGCATGATTAAAAACTTTCAAAAACACAGAAAATTACTCCATTCTATATTCTGAATAAAAATATTTCAAAAAAAAGGAATTCAATAAAGACTTTTCCCGATATTTCTATCATTAAACAACCAGTTACATAGTAAGTAAGTATTTACATGTAAGTCATGCATTAGCGTCTTACCTAAAATAATGTTTGCATCATTCCTTTGAGTATTGGCACGCTTTTAGCATCGTAGGTAGTTATGGATTAAGAAAGAAAATGAGAAACTCTGATTGTTTATGCTTTGGAGAAAAATAGGTTTTCATGTGTCTAAGATATCTATAGCGTTTTCAGTGGCGTAGCGTGAAAATTTTCGGTGGTCATCGCAATTATTTAAGTTTGTGGTGAAAAATTATTAACTCTAAAATTCAATGGTTGAATGTTCAAAAAAGAAACTTTAAATCTTACCTTCACTTATACATGAACTCCAAATGTTCTGCTAAAACTGGATCGTAGAGTTTTAAAAGCTTATTAAGAGTTTTAAAATATTGCTTGGTCATCGCCGCATCCAGCGATGACCGGACGCAACGCCACTGAGCGTTTTAGTTATTTTATAACATAACTAGGGGTCTCTACCTTCTACGAACTACGCTCGGCAACCGACATTCAGACATCCCAGAATAAAAAAACCGGCTAATTCAATCTGCTTAAAAAAGAATGCTTAAGCTTAAATTACTATTAAAAAACCAGTGCCGATCTCCCTGCAAACAGGTTTCCATTCATTTCCCTTTTATTAAGGAATTTTAAGGCCGAATCAGCTGCTGTTAAGACATTTAATGCCTGCTTTCGTGTTGATTAAATAAGATAAGTTAAACATTTGAAAATCAGCTGATATAAAACTAGGTCAACAGAGTCTTTGACGCCCAGTATTTTTTAATATATATATAAGAATATTGCTTTAAATAAAACATTTTAAATGTATCGTCTTAAACGTCTTAAATCTGGCAAAATTTTCACAAAAGTTTTATTTCTCTTTTTAATATTCAAAGAAAATACTTATTGTTTTAGAAAGAAAATATCCTTATTTGCTCTGTCTTCGAATTGGCAAAAATAGTTAAAAAAATCAACTCGAAATAAGAAATACCTGTCTCGTTTAAATATATATTTTTAATTTAAACTGTTTAACAATGGTATTATTTAGCCATTTTTAAGTATGACGTTATTTCTTCCATTTGATACTTTTAACACATATTAATGAATTCATTATTTAAAAGTTTTCTTTATTTTTAAATATTCACGTGTAAATACAATTGGAGAATTGAGCGAAAGAATATCTTATGTAACTAAATTTCGAATTCGAAAAAATTAAAATGAAAGTTGTTTTTTCTTGTAATTTAGTTATTTATTTAATTATTTCTTTGTAGCATATGTTTAAATTAGGTGATATTAAACTCTTCTAGAAGTTCTGTCTAGAAAATTTTATATTTAATTTTATATTTAAATTCGTATATAATTTCTAAAAAATATTTAATTACTAAATAATATAAATTATTTTCACCACTTAATTTATTAAATATAAAAAGATACTGTCTCATATCTTCATTATTCAGTAAAATTTTAGTATTTTAGTTTTACCATATGATGTTATATTCCATAAAGCCTTCATGTATAAGATAATACAATTTTTGAGAAATTGCGTCATAAAAGGTTCTTCCATTAACTTCTATTTAAAGGACTGTCTGTCTGTCACACATTTCGTTCTCAGAAACTATATATATTGGAGACTTGAAATTTAGCATACTTATAGATGAATACCTCTCATCAATCGAAAGATCATACCATTTTCAAAAAGCCGTAATTAACGAACGTTATTAATAAAAAATCCCCAATTACAAGATCGGAAAGGCTTTCATAATTAAAAAAAGTATGGATTTGTTATTAATTTACAAAAAAATTTCCTCCACGGATTTAAAACAGGCGTCATTTTAACGGCAGATAAAGAATGGCGATTTCTTTAAGGCGCGATTACATTTTTTCTACTCATCCCATAAATTCTAAAGAAGTGAACCAAGACGTGGAAAAATCAGCTTTCAGAAATTCTAAAAATGATATCGAACGTACCATAAAAACTCAAAAAATATTAAAAATCGAGAAAAAAAATCCTTAATTTTCCTTCACTTGTGAAGGTGACAGATGTCTGATGTCACCTAATGTCTTGCAGTCAAAAACGGACCCAGCATTTTAATACAGGACCAAAATTTTTTTATATCTTTTTTTGAGCTACGATTTTTACATCACCCGACGTAAAATTTCATTATCTTTCCGAATATGTCTGTAATTTTAAATTTCGACAATTGGTAGCGAAGGTAATTAATTTTTTTGATAATTAATTCCAAAATTGCATTTTTGTTTTGCATAGCTGGCCACGTGACACAGAAATAAAAAGAGATAAATTTTTATACAAGAGTTAGATAATCGCAATGCAAATATTTTTAACTATTGAATTTACAAATTTGGTTCTTTCGCAACCGGATGTTATTTCGTACGCTGATTCATAAAATCTAAATTTTTAAAAAATCAATAGTTTTGTTAAGAATAGAGATAATTTTGTTAAGATACGTTCCCTATTGGTGGAATGTCGAACTTTCAGAACGCGATTAAGTTAAAATGGTGGCATATCATTGGATAAGTCTTTCAAAATGAAGACGATATTTCATTGACTATTTTACAGCCAGAAGCTCCGTTTAAATATTACACAACCTGGAAGTTGTGTAGGTATGATCTCTAGCTTTACTGCAACATTAACCTTCATACACATCTATAGGCCTCATCAAAAGAGTGTTTATAGATAGGAACTAACAATTAACCTTCCTACCCTGTTGAAAAGAAAGTCACATTTTACCTGAATGGGTCGATTAGACCCAGTTTACTTGTATATATTTATTCTAGCTGAAAACAAGTATTTTTATCTAGCTTTATTTCATATATTATTTTTTTATTCACTATTAGAGACAACAAATTTTGTAATCCCCCCCCCCCATTGTTTACTACACCTCCTCCCTCTCTCCCTTGCAATGCCTTGTTTGTATAAGCAATAACATAGAAAATAATAATAAAAAAGTATATTACAAATTTCTTTATTTTCATTGTTCTTGATACATTTTTTATGATAAACAAGATTTACAGTACACATTTACATGTTCCTGGCAAAGAAAAGATAAGCATGAAGTACATCTCGTCTGCGTTTTTTGATCTCTCTTTGGACCACTTTCTTTGCATCTTCCACGTTTATTTGAACTAATACTTTCTTTTTTTTCACCTGCTGCGTTAGCCAATTTCTTCTTTATGGTTACTCAAATATTTTCTTTCATCCTATTATTTCTGTGAGGTTCGGTCAGCTGTTTGCCAAGTTCCTTTAGAAAAAGCCGCCTTTTGTATAGTTTGTTTTTATTGTAAGAAAGATTTACATGCATAAAAACAACATATGCATTTATTGCAGCTAGGTCAATTAAATGGTAGAATAAACACACAGGCCATCGCCTAGTGCCCCTTTTGCATGTATATGCAGCAGCTAATTTATCAGTAGTATCTATTCCACCTTTAGTTTCATTATAATATAAAATTATATCCGGCTTCTTTTCTTTCTCATCTGAAACTTTGGCCCCGTGATGCATAGTTGAAAGGAGGATTACCGATTTGTTTTGTTTCGGCAGATATGAAACAAGTGTCATATCTGGTTGAAAACCGAATAATGAGGAAAATGTTTCTCGCTCACGTGATGACTGAAATTCAGAAGGAATAAAGGGCTTATTTTTCCAAAGAGTACCAATAATAGTTAATTTTTTCTTCACTAATTCTTTAGCAAGAATATAATCCGTGAAGAAATTATCAACCGTAATATTTCGAGCGGTACCCTCAATCGAATTTACAAAGCGCAGCACATTTCTACGTTGATATTTTTCTCGCTCACCGAAGGCTTTCCAGTATAGATCTCAGCAGCACAAACATAAGCTGTTTTGACATCAGACATCAACCACATTTTAATTCCATATTTCCCTCTTGGCTTTGACGGTATATATTGCCTAAGTGGGCATTTACCACGGAAAGGCAGAAGCTGTTCATCGATTGTAACATTTTCGTAAGGAATGAACATCTTTGGCAACTGAGCAACAAACATATCAAATAATGATCTTATTGCAGCTAGCTTATCTAAACGACGCCAATTTACTCTGTTTTCTTTGTTGTCAAACCTAAGAAGCTCTCTAATAATTTCAAAACGTTGCAAAGACATAGTAGCACGAAAAATTTCGCGGCCATCTTCTTCGCTCCATAACTCTTTGAGAGATTCTCCTGCTGACCTATATACACCAGCTAAAATTAGCAAACCTATAAAAAAAATTATAAAAATAACTTCAAATTGATAAAAAAAAAAATGGATAAAATTCAAACCGCGGAATCAATTGCATTTTTTTTTTTCATTTTATCTATAAATTATTCTAATAGAAGTTTAATTTTTTACCAATGTAAGCTTCAAGTTCCTCAGCAGAAACCAATGTGTAATTTTTATTCTTTTCTGAGCATACTGTCTGCATTTCTCTGTTAGTTTCTTCTAGAATTAATTTGAACATGTCATCTGAAAAGAAGGTATTCAGTAGGGTGGTCACAAGAAATCAATTTTCGAATTTTTTCGAGGGGACCCCCCAAAAATTTGCCAATTGGCTAGAAAATGAGATTGGAAAAGTTTCAGCTCATTTGGATAATATTAACCCGTGCCTCATTGAGGTCAAAGTTCGGAAAAACGTGATTTTTCGCAAAAAAAATGCTGTTTTTTTCTTCATAAAATGAATACAGTTAAACCTAGAAACATAACGCTGATCTCATTTCATAAAAAAATATGTTTGCTTTGAAAAACCGCTCGCTACATTTTTGTAAAAATGTATAAATTTAAACATGTGCGCGTTTTACAAAACCAGACTTATCCTAATCCTGAAAATTGACTTTTTATGAAAATGCGAAGAAACAATGTAACATTCCCTTTCATCTGCTTTCAACATTTTGTTTTTCTTTGTTTGTTTGTTTTTTTTTTTCATTTTGTATATAATAAAGGGTTTAATTGTGATAAAAATTGAAGTTTAAACTGAAAGATTTAAAAGAAAAAACGGACAAAGAAAGTATAAAAATGGGAACAAATATTTTAAAATGCATTTTATTATTAAAGTTGTGTTACAAGTAAGGAAGCATTACAGAGAAAAGAAATTACTATCCCTTACATCATGTACCCCGTTGTCATGTTAAGGTGGTAATGGTTCAGATAAGGTCTGTCTTGAAATGTTTTTCTACATTCAGATACAACTTTTAGAAGAAAAGTTTTTGTTCTTCGTCTTTTGTTAAACAGGAATTGAAATCATGGATTAATTTTATTCCCCTTTCAGCTGTGTTACCTTAAAATCATTCACTATTTTTCTTGATTTCAAATAATGGTTATTTTCACACCATACATCAGGATCAGTATTTAGAAATTGTATATTAATATACAAACTAATAACAAAAATCAGCTTGATATTAAACAAAAACATCGACTTATTTGTTCAATGAATAATCCACTTGGTTGAAACCTATTGTTGCTCTTACATTCCTATCATCAACATCATTTTCTTTTTCAACTAATTTTACAGCTATGCCTAATTTCACTTTTCCCCCAAAGTATTATCAAAAAATGAAAATGCAACTTGAACAGAGTTCAGATACCAAAGGTGGTTTATCATCTTAGCGAGTGCTTTGTCTGCAAGCTATTTATAAATTTTTCTGTACTCAACAAGTAATTTTAATAATTCCAGGTCTTGATTGCGGGGAAGTGAAAGCGTTCAACCATGCTCTTATATAAATATTGATTATAAATAATCAAATGTCTCTAACACCTTCTTTTTCTAAATTTGTTATTGAGAACTGATCCCTGAAAAGATATATTTTGAGAGAATAATTGACCTGTGATACCTATCGTCGATGAATTGAAATTGGATGTCTTTTGGGGAATGACGTCCTGTAAAAATTAAACAAAGTTAGATAAATTCTTTATAATCACCCATGGGTTATTACTTTTTTAAATGTTCTATAAGAAAGCTTGAAATTTCTTCTGAATTAAGTATTTTATATTTAATATTTTACCATCAATAGCATTTTCCTACTTAATCTGGTCCAACTTGGGACATCCAATCTGAATCTTATTTTAAATAAGTGGCTGAAAACAGCTTTTATGTTAATTTGTAAATTATGGTGGCAACATGGTAAATACAGAAGATTTTACTTTAATAATTGATATAGATCTATGCAAGTTCCTCTGAGGCGATCGGTGTTTACTGCAGTTGTATCAAAACACACTGCCTGGTTTTTACCTTCTTCCAACCACTCTTCAACTGCTAAAATACAGTTTTTGCCCGAATTCTTCCGATACTATTTTTTAAGGTGAGGAACTCTTATTAAGTGTTCCTCATCTCCACAACAAATTAAAACTGCTATCCGCAATCAACTGCTATCTCTTTTGAATAAATAAATTGTAGACATTTTCTTTATTCAAAAATGAGGAAACAGTTTTCAATCGTAGCTAACAAAAGCTCCCTGTAAATCGGAATTGTGAAATCTGTTTTTGATGAACTCAGTTCTTTATTTTCGAAATAGTTGTTTGCGAAGTCCTGTTACACTTCTACTTAAAATTAAAATTTGTGATTAACTGGTGGGTGTACTTAAGTCTAGCAGCTTCTCTGGTGTCCAGTTTAACTTGGGAATATTATGAAACAAAATACTTAAAACTTGACAATTACTTGATAATTTACTGCCGGTGAATTGATGAGCATGTAGCCTAATAAAAAATCTTGCATTGCTGCCACGGTACCGAAAGAGGGGGTGGGGGTCGGAATGTTTCGTCGCTTTAAAAAATAAATAACGATAGCAGGTAATAAAAACAGCCTTGTAATAAAAAGAGAAATTCAGAGGTTTATTTTAAATGCGCTTCAACAACAATACAAATTGGGAATTCTTTCCATGTACGGAAATAGATAACTAATAATTAACTATAATTCGTGAAATACTGTTAAAATTACAAAAAAATGTCTAATTTCTTTTGCTTTTTAATGCAAATAATATAAATAACAATATCAAATTTAATAAAAATTATTCATTTCTCATTTTTCACTTATTTTTTAAAAATGCAGAATTTGAGTGTATGGTTCATGAGCTGACTTGAAAAACACTAAATGACATTAAATATGAGTTTCGATGAGAGTAAAAGTTCAAGGCAACAACAGTTTCTATAAAATAAGATAAGAATCAGGTTTCTTAGACAAATAGTTTTCAACTGATGAAAGAAAAACTATGGTTTTTCGCCAAAAATCGCAAATTTTCAAGAATTCAACCTCGATGAGGCACGGGTTAATATTATTCAATTGAACTGAAACTTTGCCAATCTCATTTTCTAACTGATTGGCAACTTTTAGAGGGGTCCCCCGAAAGAAAATGTTATTTTTTTTTCCCATGTTGCTTGTGACCAACCAGTTATCCTCTGAATTGCAAAACGTGTAGGACCATGGGTTTCCTCATAAAGTTTTTCCAGGGGTTACTTCATAATGTTATGTTGTCTGTAAAATAATAAGAGAAGTCAGAAATTACAAATGAATGTAAAATATATAAGAACAAGAGTAGTGCTAAAGTCTGCATGGCAGGGGGGGGGGGACTAAGATTCCTCTAAAGGGCATTTATTTCTTTTCCTAGCATATAAATTCTAAACAAATATCTATAAAATTCCTTGAAAATAATTTTTTGCCCTGATGGTGGAAGTGGGGAGGGGGGGGGGGGTCCGTGTTCCTTAGCTGGCGCAACCTCTGAATATGAACAAATTATATAAAATAAAAATCTAATACAATAAATATAAATTATGTACGAGTACATACCGTTCTTTTGATGTAGATGGAGGGGATTTACACCATTCAGTTTTGTTGCGACTAATAAAGGAGGATGGAGACTCCACCGTTTCAACTTCTGTATCGGAAACATCTGTTTTCTCATCATCCTCTTCCATGGATAAATGATCAGATTCATCTGTTTCAATCAAATCATTATCACTCCCTTTATCAGATTCATCACTAGGAATCTCTTGCCAAAGCTTTCTGATTTCATCATCAGTAAGACCGCGCTTATTACGTGCCATACCGCATAAAAAATGGCGAAACACTCCAAAACAAGAAGAACATTACTTGAGTATATCAGTCTGGTAGCGCCATTTACCGATCATTATTCGAAATACACACTATCTAATTGTTTTCCATGCTTTTATATGAGATTAGAGATATGGGTCGATTACACCCATTCAGGTAAAATGTGACTTTTTTATTTTGGCTAAAAAAAATAATTCCTGAAGTCTGAAAAAAGTATAAACTGAAGATGTTTATCTATTTGAAGTTATTGATATCAATATTGATATCAACGATTTGAACTTAAAATATTAGAGCTCTTAGTTAAAACCCGAGGGAGCTATCGTGAAATAAATTATAGAAATGGGTCAATTAGACCCATTCAGGGTAGGAAGGTTAAACAGAACTTAAAAGTGATTAATACAAATAAATACAAAAAATAGGTAAGTAATATAAAAAAAGTTTCACATTGATGATAAATAATTATTTAATTCGGCAGTCGAGTTTTTTTGATTTTTTAAATTTAATTACGCTATTTAAAATATTTTCTTTATTTTTTTTCATTCGATTGCTTAACACAGGACATTAATTTTTTTTTTTTAAATCACATTTCGGTTTTCGTTTTATTCTGAATTTTTTAAATCTTCTCAACAAAATGCAAAATGCAAAATGCAAAATGAAAAAACACTCAAATATTTGTATTATTTCTTGAGTTATAATCATTTAGATATGAGAATAACTGAAGGTCCGTAGATATTGGAAATTATTTCAGAGCGAGTTTTCTGATATTAGTAAATTTGGGGTTAGTGCGCACTGTTATTTTCAAATTATGCTACAGCTTTAAAAAAATAACCAAATATGCCTTTATATGCTACATGCTAAAGCAAAATAAATTAACGTATTTCAGTTAATTATTAGGAATTTTATTAGTTAGGAATCTTTAAAATTTTCTCAACAAAATACAAAAAAAACACATTCAAATATCTGTATTATTTCTTGAGTTATAATCATTTAGATATGAGAATAACTGAAGATCCTTAGATATTGAAAATTATTTTAGAACGTGTTTTCTCAGATTAGTAAATTTGGAGTTAGTGAGCACTGTTATTTTTGCATTTGTAAAACTATAAAAAAAAATTGAAATTTTTCGTTTAGTTTTTGTGCTAAAATTAATTTTTAAACGAAATTTTGTGGATATTTTGGTTTGAATTTAGAAGTAGGTGTATTAGGATTCTTTTTTCTTCAAAAAGTGTTTTTATTTTAATTTATAATTTAAATATTAATTTGTACCGACAACATTTATTTTTCTAGATAATATAGTTAAGAATATATACATACTTTAGGAAGAAAGGAAAAAAAAATCTTAATTTCATATTGTTTGCGTTTTGGTACTTTGAAAAGGCGAGGTATTTATCGTTTCCACAAACTCAAAGGTCCTTAAAAAGCCATTATTTAAAAGGACATTATTATTGTGCTTTAAATTTAAAAAATATAGCAGATATTTTTTTTAAACAGAAACTTACACAAAGCTGAATGTTCCTAAAAACATCCCACGTTCATGGAATTTAATACTAAATTTAGTATTTTACTAAACCTACATTTAAAATGGAAGAAGAGATTTTTATTAAGAGGTTACACTTTTAACAGGGTAATGAACATTTTAAGAAAAGAGTAAAACGGGTGAAATATTTAAAAAATATATAGACAGCGAAACCAAACTTTTTCACAAAAAATACATTTGAAATACGTCATGATATAAATGGGAATATAAACCTTTCGGTCTTTTATGCATCAGCATTAGGGGGGGACTGGTATACCGAAGAACACTGTGAAGGTACAAACTTACGGCTAAGAAAAAGCAACGTCCTCGCACATTAGTACCGCTGAAAACGTGAACTATTGATTGAATTGTCGTCTCAACAGAAAAACAAAACCCTTGTACTAAATGATTGAGCCGCTAAGTTCGGGGTTTCGCACCTTCGAGTTCCCCAGAGGTTCCGGGAGACCGGAAATATGAAACCGGTATCCTAAAGTGTATATATATATGCACAGTTCTAAAGTATATATATATATATATATTCAGAGACTAATTCTGTATTCTTTGAAGAAAAATGTTTTTTTTTTTTATGTTTCTAAGATATGTTCTTAAGTTTTAGGTATTTTCAACATAATATGTTATTTTTTATTCCAATATTACTAATGAAGTATTGATATAAGTTCTAATGAAATACCTGACACTATATATTTTTTGAACGTTTATTATTCACTATCAGAAAAAAATAACTTTTCACATTTTAATTGAAATTCATATAGCTTAAAATCTCCATCACAGTCACTATGGAATAGCAGGCAAATTGAACACTTTTTCATTTTATAATACCCTTTTAGGTAGCTTTCATTACGAAAAACTACCTATTGCAGCCATTCGGAGGTAAGCGATTTCAAAACATTTTGGTATATTTTCATCGATCATGACCCCCAGACCCCGAAACCACCTTCCGTTCAAAATTGTTATATATATATATATATATATATATACATATATATGTATATATATGTATGTATATATATGTATGTATATATATATATATATATATGTGTGTGTGTGTGTGTGTGTTACCGGCAAAACCCGATTTTATTCCAAACTAGACTGGCCTAGGCCAAACTAGTTTATACTAACTCGCATAGGATAAACTAGTTTTTCCTAGGCCAAACAAGTTTATCCTAATGCCCATAGGATAAACTAGTTTTTCTAGGCCAAACTAGTTTATCCTAACGCCCATAGGATAAACTAGTTTTTCCTAGGCCAAACTAGTTTGGCCCAACGTACATAGGATGAACTAGTTTAGCCTGCTATTCATTGGTCCGAACTAGTTCATCCTAGGCCGATCTAGTTTATCCTAGTCCAATTCAATTTGGCGTGCATTTATTGATCCCAAAGACCGGTTCGGCGCCAACCTTCTAGTTTATCCTAGGCCAATCTAATTTATCCCAGGCCAATTCAATTTGACGTGCTTTAATTGATGCCAACCAGTGTTGAGCACGCTCACACACACACACACACACACACACACACACACACACACACACACACACACAAAAAAAAAAAAAAAAAAAAAAAACGAACTAACTCAAAATTTAATTCAATTTCTCAAAAACAAAGTAAGTTCACGCTCAAATTCAAAAATTTTCAAAAGAATCCGCTCAACTCAAACACATCTATGGAAGTGAGTAAAGTTCACTAAAAACTAGTTTTTTTATATTTTAAATATAATAGAAGTTTAGCGTCCAAATTTACAAAATTTTGTGAGCTAGTCTTTTGGCTATTCGATGTAAGGGTCTTTACGGGCCCGCTCAATTTTCCTTCCCGACACTAGGCCCGGGTTTGTTTGGGGATTACTTTTTTCGACAGGTTCGGACCGAGAAGGACTGGGGCTCAATTTTTTTCCGGCTTAAGTCGGGACTGGACTGCATTCTTCTTGAGGTCTACACAGGCAGAAATTTTCAGTCCAATTTCCAATCTAGCTCATATGAAAATCATTTGGACCGGCAGGATCTCTGGTCTGTTCAGTAAAAATATCAGTAACATTTAGGGAGACCCAATTTTTTTTTTATGCACGTACTTTTAAGTCGCTATTATTCCACAATTAAAATTTATATACTTATTAGCCCCGATATGCTATTTCTTTCAGTCAGCAATAAAGTTTCGTCTGTAAAAAACAACGCTCCGTTGTAGAAGCCAGTCGTAAAAAAGCAAATGTATCAATGTACGGCCAAAAACTCTACTGCAATTTTTTTTTAACATCTAAGCATCGCATATTTTCAATTTTTATACCGTCGTGTTAGGAAAAAAGTACTTTTAACTGCAATTTGTTTGAAAACTTCATCTCAATTTATTTTTGAGATATTAATTTTTTTGTAGTTTTTAACGCCATTTGTTTAATGTTGGCAACTCAAGTACTCCATTTCTGTAGAAAGTAAAAGATAAATAATTGAAAAATAGTAATTATATTTTTTGTTGCATTTTTCCATAACAACCGAAAAGAAATGTAATTAAAGTACGTGCTTTTTTGAAAAAATATAAATGAATGATTTCTGATAAAACATGGAGCTGTTAATTACTATAATATAGCTGTAAACTACATTTAATTTTAAGTATCTATATTAATATTACAAACAAATGAAGGCATATGAATCACTAGATACCAGATTCTTTTTTGTCGAGTTTCTTGAATGACGACATCTCTTTTTTTGGATTTATGTATTATTTAGCGATATTGCCGTCCTATGAATAATTTACTGTAGATGCTGTTTAAGACTGGATCGTAAATGAGGAAATATTCAGTGGATACGAATGACGTCATTTTATATAAAATAAAAGCGTGTGTTTTAAGTCTTAAAACTAAAATAAGTTTTGTACTATCTATGTTTATATACATTTTTTTTTTTCATCGGTTGCGACGCTAAATTCTGAAAAAACAGAATTCCTGTTTTCTAGTTATTTTTATTAATTTTTTAAAGATGAGTAGATGCATTTTTAGGTAATACAATTAAAGTACGGTAAAACCTGAGAAAAATAATCTGCCTGAATCCCGTGTTTAACAAAAAAAAATATGTTGATCTATGTAAAATGAGGACATTAGTACTTGTAAAACGAATTTAATGCATTTACAACGGAGATGAACCTTCTAATAAGGGAACCTGCCTATAACGGATTTTTCTTCGTTTCTATGCAATTCCGTCTTGGAAGATTTTATTGTATAAATTTTTTAAATCTCCAAGCCATAGAATGTGGATTACCGATATTAATGATTCTATTGTAAACTACATTGATTTTTTAATGAATCTCTGTTTGTATGTAAATATCTGAATAATTACTAATACCATTAATTTTTTACACGGCTTGGAAACTTGAAAATCTGAAAAATTTTATATAGAAAAACTTTCTAAGACGGGATCACATAGGAGAGAAAAAAAACTTTGTTATAGTTAAGTTTCTTTTTTAGCAGGTCAGTCGTCTCTAGCAAATGTACTATGTTTGTTTGTTTGTTTGTTTTTTTCCAAAGGGATTATTATATCCAATTTGCACCGATAAAAAAAAAAAGAAAATCCGTTTAAAATGCGTCATACACAGATTCTTTAACAGGTTTTACAGTTCTGTATCCCCATCCGTATAAATGTATATGTACTATTCTTTAAAGAGAATTTTAATTGTGGTATAATGGTAGCTTAAAAATATGTGTTTTAGGCCAAACTGGGACCGGGACTTCCTCCGGATTTTTGAAAATTCTAGATTTCTGAAGGAATATCAAATGTACTTCTGATATTCTTAATGATGCATTTATTCATAATTAATTCAAAGCCAAGTGATATTTATGTGAGAAAAGAAAATCAATGTTTTTTTTTAAATATTAATTTTTTTTTCTCACATAAATATCACTTGGCTTTGAATTATTTCTGAATAAATGCACCATTAAGAATATCAGAAGTGCATTTGATATTCTTTCAATAATCTGGAATTTTCAAAAATCCGGCGAAGACACGGTCCCGACGATGCCGGATTTTCGAAGTTGTACGGTACATAATCCATCCTCTAAATTCTTCCTCTCCTAAATTTTATGATAAACTCTCATACAATTCTTCAGTCCTCCTGCACACAATTTGTCAAATGGAACATATTTTGTAACTAACGGCGGCGTTGAAATGGGGGAAGATAGGGGACAGTACCCCACTCCCCATATAATAAAATATATTATCTATCTATATTAATATTACAAACAAATGAAAGCATGTGAATCATTAGATAGCAGATTTTTTTTTGTCGAGTTTCTTGAATGACGACATCTCTTTTTTTGGATTTATGTATTATTAAGCGATATTGACGTCCTATGAATAATTTACTGTAGATGCTGTTTAAGACTGGATCGTAAATGAGGAAATATTCAGTGGATGCGAATGACGTCATTTTATATAAAATAAAAGCGTGTGTTTTAAGTCTTAAAACTAAAATAAGTTTTGTACTATCTATGTTTATATACATTTTATTTTCATCGGGTGCGACACTAAATTCTGAAAAAGCAGAATTCCTGTTTTCTAGTTATTTTTATTAATTTTTTAAAGATGGGTAGATGCATTTTTAGGTAACACAATTAAAGTATGGTAAAACCTGAGAAAAATAACCTGCCTATCACTGAATCCCGTGTTTAACAAAAAAAATACGTTGATCTATGTAAAATGAGAACATTAGTACTTGTAAAAAGAATTTAATGCATTTACAACGGAGATGAACCTTCTAATAAAGGAACCTTCTATAACGGATTTTTCTTCGCTTCTATGCAATTCCGTCTTGGAAGATTTTATTGTATACAATTTTTAAATCCCCAACCATAGAATGTGGATTACCGATATTAATGATTCTATTGTAAACTATATTGATTTTTTAATGAATCTCTGTTTGTATGTAATTATCTGAATAATTACTAATACCATTAGTTTTTTACACGGCTTGGAAACTTGAAAATCTGAAAAATTTGATGTAGAAAAACTTTCTAAGACGGGATCACATAGGAGAGAAAAAAAAAAAAAACATTGTTATAGTTAAGTTTCTTTTTTAGCAGGTCAGTCGTCTCTAGCAAATGTACTATGTTTTTTTGTTTTTTTCAAAGGGATTATTATATCCAATTTGCACCGAAAAAAAAAAAAAAAATCCGTTTAAAATGCGATTTCGTCATGCACAGATTCTTTAACAGGTTTTACAGTTCTGTATGGTGACGTGGTTCTGTAAGGTGACGGCAATACTACTTTGCACAAGATCGGCGCCGGAGCGGTAGTTGGGATCAATAAAAGCACGTTAAATTGCGTTGCCCTAGGATAAACTAGATTGGCCTAGGATAAACTAGTTCGGACCAATGAATAGCAGACTAAACTAGTTTATCCTATGTACGTTAGACCAAACTAGTTTGGCCTAGGAAAAACTAGTTTATTCTATGGGCGTTAGGATAAACTAGTTTGGCCTAGGAAAAACTAGTTTATCCTATGGGCGTTAGGATAAACTAGTTTGGCCTAGGAAAAATTAGTTTATCCTATGCGCGTTAGGATAAACTAGTTTGGCCTAAAATCGGGTTTGGTCGGTAACATATATATATATCTGACATTTGTCACACTGTAACTCTCGTATTTATGAACCGATTTGAATATAATTCGGTGTGTACATAGTACATACCAATGTCTCGACCGAGTTCGTTGGCCAGCTTCATCCGCCATTTGTTTCAATATGGCGGCCATTTAATTTTTTTTTTTTAATTTTAATTTGAAAAGTGGTACCAAAAAATTGAAAATGGAAAAATATTTTTTCTTATGTATTTGACCTTTATACAAAGATTCCGGAGCAGTTTTTGTTTTGTCTATATCTTAAAAAATGGCTGAGTTATAGCATTTTGAATTCTAGCGTGGCTGACATTTTGTAACGTCCTGAATTTTGTCACGCGATAAAAGGCGTATTTATGAACCGATTTGGATGTAACTTCGTTTATATATAGTACATACCAATGTCTCGACTGAGTTTATTGGCCAGCTTCATCCGCCATTTTGTTTAAAAATGGCGGCCATTTAAATTTTTAAGAAAAATTTAAATTTGAAATGTGGTACCAAAAAATTGAAAATTGAAAAAATATTTTTTTCTTGTGTATTTGACCTTTATCCAAAGATTCCGGAGCAGTTTTTGTTTCGTCTATATCTTAAAAAGTGGCTGAGTTATAGTATTTTGAATTTCTAGCCTGGCTGACATTTTGAAACGTCCTGATTTTTGTCACGCGATAAAAGGCGTATTTATGAACCGATTTGGATGTACCATGGTGTGTAGATAGTACATACAAATATCTCGACCGAGTTCGTTGGCCAGCTTCATCCGCCATCTTCTTTCAAAATGGTGGCCATATAAAAAAATTAATAAAATTAAAATTTAAAATGAGATACCAAAAAATTGGAAAATGAAAAAGATTTTTTTCGTATGTGTTTGACCTTAGTACAAAGATTCCGGAACAGTGTTTGTTTCGTCTATATCTAAAAAAATGGCTGAGTTGTAGCATTTTGAATTTCTATTGTGGCTGACATATTAAAACGACCTGATTTTTGTCACGCGATAACAGGCGTATTTATGAACCGATTTGGATATAACTTGGCCTGTACATAGTACATACCAATGTCTCGACCGAGTTCGTTGGCCAGCTTCATTCGCCATCTTGTTTCAAAAGGGTTGCCGTTAAAAAAATTAAATTTAAAATTTAAAATGAGGTATTAAAAAATTGGAAAATGAAAAAGATTTTTTTTATGTGTTTGGCTTGATACAAAGATTCCGGGGCAGTTTTTGTTTCTGAAAATTTGTTCTTTTGTTTATATCTTAAAAAATGGTTGAATTATAGCAATTTGAATTTCTAGCATGGCTAACATTTTGAAATGATCTTGTATTTGTCAAGCGATAACACACGTATTCGCCTATTTCGATGTAAGAAGGTATGTGGATAGTATACATCAATATCTCGACCAAGGTCGCTGGCCAGCTTCATCAACCATATTGTTTCAAAATGGCGGCCATTAAATTAAAAATATATATATATTTAAAGTGAGGTGAAAAAAAAAATAGAAATTGAAAAAGTTTCTTTCTTAAGTATTTGACCTTGATATAAGGATTCAGGAGCATTTTTTGTTTGTCTTTATCTTAAAAAATGGCTCAGATATAGCAGTTTCAATTTCTAATGTGGGTGACATTTTGAAAAATCTGATTTTTTGCCCTCGACAGCACTTGTATATATCAACCGATTCCGACGTGAGTGAGCATGTGCACAGCAATTACCAAGTTCACTGGTTAGCCTCATTCACCATGTTGTCTTAAAATGGCAGGCACTTTAAGAAATCGCCGAATTTGCCAGCCCAATATAAGTTACTTTAAATAAAAGCAGCTTGGACAAAGCTGACTAATTTCGCGAAATTCCCATTCATAATGATTTAGTATTGATAAAAATTAGTATTGGATCTCCTATATTCGGTTTCCACTAAATTGAGCTTCGTGTGTTTGAATAATATAAGTTGGCTTTTTTAAAATAAGGAATATGAAAGCTACCTCTTCCTCCCGGCAGTGGCCGGAAGGACTTTTTTTATTATTTACATCTTCGAATAACGGCCAAATTTCGATTTCCCAAGGTGACCGCTATTCATAGGTTTTACTGTATTTTTTATTGTGTAAATTTTCATCACACTTTGATACATTCTTCATCTCTATACTTTCTATTACTAATTTTTCATTTTCATTTTCTAAAAATATTTTTTTCAAACATATGTTAAGTGTTAAAGTATGTTATGTTGTGTTATTATAGTTTTGCATTTAAGTATTTATCGCCAAAACTTTTTTACTTCTAAATAGCGTAGAGAAAATGGATCTCCATTTCTCATTAATTAAACATTAACTAAAAATAAGAAAAATCTATCGGGAGTCTCTCTGATTTTTCTTACATTAAATATCTATATTTACATTAAAAATTAGGATAATGAGTAAATATGGATATTCAAAGACATGTATTAGATTCTTTCCTCAAAGAATGCCTGAATCATCTCGCCATGTTTTCTCATTGCTTCAGGCTTATAAATATTTCCAGATTGAGAAATAAAATCAAAGACTCATTTCGTTAACTGAGAAAAAACAATTCGTCCTTTATCTGGTTTTCCCGAAGGTACTTTTGCTTTACCAGGCTCTTGGATTTTTTCCTAGGTTCCCTGGAGGTAATTTTGCTTTATCAATGTTTTCGGACGTGGAAAAATTATTTTATTAATTTTTGAAAAATATATTCATTTTATAACTGTAACATGTTAAAAACACAAACAGAAATTTCATATTTTTGGTCCATTATTGCTTTTCTCAATTTTTGAAATCTCTTAAATATTTAGAATCACAGTGGTTAAATATTGATATGCAAGTCATTTGTTAGCTTCTTGCCTAAAACGAGGAATGAGTGAAAATCATCACTCACCGGAGCAGATGTCCTGAAATATCTGCACGACGTCCAAAACCTTTATTTTTTACTTAAACGTTAAAGTGTATATTACTGGTAGATTCTTCATCCTTGGTTCAGAAATTTATAAACCTTGTATCTTTTAAGTTGTTTGATATTAATAAAATTTTGCTTTTCCTGCACTAACATGCAGTTAATTTTATTCAAAAATGATATTTCCTGATAAAACAATCTAACGTATCTCCATCATTAATGTTTTTTTTATATCGTATTCAGATAAATAACTTTACACTTTTATTGTATTTGATACGTGTGCTATTGTCGATTATTTTACTTTTATAAAAGTACTGCTATTTTTCGTTTATTTTTGTTATAATGTTTATCTTCAAAAAACATGTAAAATAAAATTTATTCATAATAATTCAAATATCACTATTTTTATTTCAATATTTTTGGTTTTGATGAATATTTCCATTATGAAAACATCTGTATGATTATAAAGTTTTAAAAACAGAGAAAATCATTCCTTTCTATATGCTGAAATAGAAATACCGCAAAAAAAGGAATTCAATAAAGACTCTTCATGGTATTTCTCTCATTAAACAACAAGTAACAAACTAAGTAAATATTTACATGGAAGGCATGTATTAGCTTCTTACCTCAAACAATCTTTAGATCATTCTCTTGGGTGTTGGCACTCTTTTAGCATCGTAAGTAGTTAGGGAATCAGAAAGAAAATCAGAGACTCTAATTGTTTATGTTTTGAAGAAATATGGGTTTTTATGTTTCAGAGATATATATATTGTGCTTAGTTATTTTCAACATAATGTGTTGTTTTTTATTCGAATATTATTCTTGAAGTATTGATGTAAATTCTAATGAAATACCAGAAACTATATATTTTTTTTAACTTTTTGTATTCACTGTCAGAAAAAAATTACTTTTTATATTTTTATTGAAACTCATATAGCTTAAAACCTCCATCAGAGACACCGCGGAGAAGCGTGTACCTCTATTATTAAGTGAACACTTTTTCATTTCTTAATACCATTTTTTTATTATTTATATCTTAGAATAACGGCGAAATTTCGATGGCTCAAGGTGATAGCTATTCATAGGTTTTACTGTATTTTTTATTGTATATGATTTTATCACACTTTTATAAATTCTCCATTTCTATACTTTCTTTTATTAATTTTCATTTTTATTTCGAAAAATATTTTTTGAAACTTATGTTAAATTATTTACGTTATATTTTTGTAATTAAGTATTTTCTTCCAAAAAATTCTAATTCAAGATTTTTATTACTTCTAAATAATAGAGAAAATGTATCTCCATTTCCCAACATTAACAAAAATAAGAAAGATCAATAGGAACTCTCTCTGATTTTTTTACATTAAATATCCTGTAGGATAATGAGTAAATATTGATATTCAAAGACATGTATTAGATTCTTTCCTCAAAGAATGCCTGAATCATTTCCCCATGTTTTCGCATTGCTTCAGGCTTATAAATAACTCCAGATTGAGAAATAAAATCGAAGACTGATTTAGTTAACTGTAAAGAAAGAAAAAAGGTTTTTTTTCGGTAAAATATTTTGGCAGTTTTGGTTTTTGTTCAATAATGTTTCAATTAAATGTAAATAAGTACGAGTAATAAGCCAAAATTACGTCCACTAATAACCTTATCACAATATTAAAATATTTATTTGCTTTAAAGACGTTATAAAAACGCATTAAAAGTAAATTAAAAATATATATTGACATATTTCAACTCTTTCACTGAGTCGTCATCAGAATGTATAACAGAAAATTACAAATACATCCCAACAAAGACAGAGCTATCGGTAAGCCAATACCAGCGATATCGGCACAATACCGGCTGCCGCTACCGGTTCTGTATCTTTTTTGATACGCCGCTGGAATGCGGCCCGGTTTATGATGCACAGAGACGGTCCGGTATCGGCTGAAAACTACTTCTAAAGCACGCCGATAGCTAACCATACGAATACCGACCGCAGCCTGACATAGCATAAATTTTTCAGAAATCCATTTTGATGGCGTCATCATGGGATGTTCATTTGTTAATACTTCAAAGGAGCATATTTCGGCGAGGGAAGAGGTTGGGTTTGATCCAACGAACAAAAGGACAGAAGGTAAACGACTTAACCACTTGACCACCTAGGCTTATTGAGGGTTTATTTCTATGGAGTAATTATGGGGAGGCATTTCGTTAAGTGATGGTTTGCCGTTGTAGGTAAATGGTAGATGGTAAAATTGAAATTTGGCAATGCTTTTAAAGGTTTTTTCTCTGTAATTGTCTTATGCGCGTGTATTTAAAAGTTAATTTAATATTTAAGTGAATGAAATAAATATATTAGCGAATTATTTAAAGCAAACCAATTGGTTTGTCTTATAAATTTAAGAAACAATTTCTTTTAAATAATTATTTTTAGAGATTTTGTTCAGTTAAAAAAATTTTCTTATTAGGAATTATAATTCAATTTCATACGTTTCGTTAATTTATAAAATATGTTGTTTTAACATGGAAAAACTGATTTTAATAAATAAGTTGGTTAATTAATAACTTCTACTAAGAATAAAAATTTATTTTATGTCTTTTGATGATATAAAGTAGACTATAACTTTAATGATTATGTTGCAATATTGATTTATTACTTATCATCATTTTTTAATTTTAAAATAAAATAAAAATATTAATTTATATATTTTTTCTTCTTTTGGTAGATAATATTTCTAATTGGGGATTTCTGAATCTTTCATATAAATTTAAGAATGCTTAAATATACAAGAAAATGGGACAATTTTAGAGGTTTTTCTGTTAACATAATTTTCTCTTTAGGAATTATAATGTTAAATAACATTAACTGAGTTAATTTAAGAAATATATATTTGTAACATGGAAAAACTGATTTTACTAAAAAATTAGGTTGGTAATTAATCCCATTTAAATAGATTATGAATTCATTTTATGTTATTTGATGATTTAATGTTGAACATATTTTTAATGATTACGTAGCAATATTAATTATTTTACTTATCGATATTTTTTAATCTTAAAATAAAATGGAAATTATTAATTTATCTTTTTTTGTGTGTGTTTGGTAAATAATTTTTTAAAGGGGGGAGATTTCTGAATCTCTCTTTTAAATTTTAATGCTAAAAAGATGGGTAGATGTTTTGATATTTTTATAGATCGTAAAATAATATAGCTTGTAAAATGCTTTAAATTGTTGATTTAAATGGATGAATAGTGATTGTATCGCGTTTTCGCCCTCAGATGATAGAATATGAGAATACATCGCTAAAAATTTTCTTACTCGTATTGCCAAAATTTTTCCTCTTAGAGAAAAACATTGTATATGAAAAATGTAGGACATTTACTCTAGTTTAATTTGCTGTCATATTTTTTAAATAAAGTTTAACCCTCTACCGAATACAACGGAAAACCGAAAAAAAGAATTCTTTATGGTTTTTCTTTTACGAGTTTTTAAGCAAACCAGATACGAGGTGGCAAAGTTGAAAATCGTGTTTAGCACCCCAAGTAACACAAAGGAAGAAAGAGAAAAAAAAATTCTCCAAAACTTTCTAGTCAGAATCCTAGACTGACAGGGCTGATAAGCAAGCGAATCTCTACAATCTTTTTAGAGGAAAGTGCCAAAATCCTGTTGTAATTTTTATGTGATTTTCTTGTAAGCTGTTCTTGTGATTCATATTTGTTTTAATTTCTATTTTTTGTTGTTGTTTAAGGTGTCTTAATTATTTTTAAATCTGATAAATTAATTGGTATAATAATATCTAATAAGATCGCTGGTCAATCGCCATTTTTATTATAATCCGATCTGTAAATTTACTAAATATATTTATCTATATTGTGTGAAGATCGCAGAAGAATCATAAGAAATTTACTATTAACTCAAACCTGTCTGCAATCTCCGTTTTGGTATTCAACAATTTTCTAAAATTAGATAAACTTAGTTTAGAAATTTAAAAAAGATTGAGGTTTATATTTCAAGACGGTCAATATTAGTGAAACTTTACGTAAAGTAAAACCACCAGCGATGGCCCGGTTAAGAACAAATTTTTCGGCTTTTATCTAATAATTACTATGCCGTGCGAATTATTTTCATGCCGATGATCAAAATATAAAAAGATAGGGTGGAAGAATACTTTTGTGTCAAGAAAATCAACAAAATATAAATTTATTCCTTTACAAGGTTAGTTTTACTAAAAAGTACAAGAACATCAGTAATGGCCCGCTTTGCATCCATGATGATGGCTTATCACGGCATCAGTGATGGCCCACCGAAGCCTATTCTTCTTTTTCTAATTATTTTTGGAGGATTTGGTCCAGATATTTTGGTGGATCTTTGTTGGTCATCTTAAATCTTTTTTGGCCATCCTAGCTTCTTTTTTTTCGTTTTAGAGCTTTTTCTCTCTGTTTTACTTCTTTTTGTTACAATTCTCCTTTTTCATTCCTTGTCTTTTTGCAGCTCGTCTCATCTTTGCGATGTCAGGATGAAAGGCATTCTCTGCGATCTCCTCTTCCCTTTCCTTTCTGGACTGTGCGGCCATTCAAGGATTTCCTTTAACCTTTGAGAGTGGTATTCAGCTGTGGAAGTAGTATTGTCTTTATTTTCCGGCTCTGAAAAACTATCTTCGTGGAAACTCTTCAGCTCCTGTTGAAAAATTCTGAGATTCATACAAATTTTTTCGAGGGTGTTGCTGTTACTGAAGCTTGTACTTGTCTTGGGTATTATGATGTCTACTTTGAGTAATCTTCTTCATCTGGATCCGTTGCTATCTCTGTAAACCTGATTTGAATGTCTGTTTTTTCTCAAGAATACATTGGCCTCTAAAAGTTAAGGTACAGGGACTGGATGCTTTCGATTGCCCAAGTTTCGTCGAATATCTACAAAAATTGTTGGCGAATTGTTCCTGAACTTCTGAGATGAAAAGATCATGTTTGATTTCATATTTCTTGGCGAAGATTTAGTCGAAAGGACAATTAGGGGACTAATAATAAATTTTATAATAAAACAATATTTGCGATCACCTATGTAACAGAAAATGCTGTAAATGGTTTATCACTGTGTTAAATGACTATTTGGGTCTTGTTCAACGTTTGTGTGCATTTGTGTAAGCATAGCACTCATATTCGTGAAGGTGCTATTGTGTCTGTGAAAATTTCAAAAGTTTTTTGTTTATAGCATACAGAGATTTCAACCAAATTTAACACAACTTTACGAAAACTTGCCAAAGAATAGTAGCAACAGTATACTACTGCAATTAAAACATGAATATATTGAATATTTGATTAGATATGGGCATTTTTATGAGATAATTTTTAACTGCGCATGCGCGGAAGATTTCAAAATTTTTATTTCATAATTTAGTAGTAAGTATTTTGAGGCAACTTCTATAAAAAGTCCAGTCAAATGTTGCGAAAACTTAGGAAGATATAGTGAACTGATTGAAAAGTTGTGGAAAATCACTTATAATAAGGCTATTTTTAGGAAGCAACTCACTATATCGACCCTATCTTTATGAATTTTCGCGATATTTGACGACGTTTTATAGAAGTTGCCCCTAAATACAGACTACAAAATTATGAAAAAATTTTTTTGAAATCTTTCGCGCATGCGCAGTTAAAAATTATCTCATAAAAATTCCCATATCCCATCAAATATTCATTATATTCATGTTTTAATTGCGGTATACTGTTGCTGCTATTCTTTGGCAAGTTTTCGGAAAGTTGTGTTAAATTTAGTTGAAAACTCTGTATGCTATAAGCAAAAAACTTTTGAATTTTTCACAGACACAATAACATCTTCACGAATATGAGTGCTATGCGTACACAAATGCACTCACACGTTGAACAGGACCCAAATAGTTATTTAACGCAGTGACAAACGATTCCCAGCATTTTCCGTTACATAGGTGATCGCAAATATTATTTTATTATTAAATTTATTATTAGCTCCCTAATTGGCCTCCCGACTAAATCTTCACCGAGAAATATGAAATCAAACATGTTCTTTACATCCCACAAGTTCAAGAATAATTCGCCAATAATTTTTGTAGATATTCGACAAAACCTGTACAATTAAAAGCATCCAGTCCTTGTACCTTAACTTTTCGAGGCCAGTTATACAAACGACGTAAAGCTTCCGATTCTTCACTTGGCGATTGTTGAGTATTTTCGACTTCTTCATTACATTCTCACCGACGACTTGATGGAAGTCCTCAATCGATATATTTATTAGTGTAGTGTTTGGAACGTCATTCCAAGCGTTTTCAGTTAAAACATCACCCACCATCATCACATCATTGATCACATCATCGATGTGACACTTGCACTTTGAATAGTCTACAGCGTCTGCACTGAATGGATAGTCTTTTTGTCCTGAAACCATTTTTTATTGTCACCTTCATGTCGTTTTTTAGCGCGATTTTCAGAATTGGAGCGATGTGCCCTTTAGTCCCAGCTTCATGAGGATGATTTTTGTGCCAGCGAAGGAGGGCCTTGTTCCACTGAGCTTTTAGTGGACGAAAAGCAGCTACATTGCAAGGCTGAAGTACATGGGTTGAATTTTGGTATAAAGCTATCAAAATTATCTGTAGAGATTTGCAATGTTCACTGGTTTCACTCGTAAGATGCGTGTTGTGTCCATCGACAAAAAAAATTACCGGCAGTTTAACATCACTCTTTGCTAGAAAATGTGCGAAGATATTTCCTATCCATTCATAAAACGTAATAATAGCTTCATTCATAATAATAGTTTCTTTTAACGTGTGAAACATTCAGAAACTAAAAATATAAACAGAAATGATTAACCTCTTATATTTCGTAAAACTTGTTTTTACTTCGGGTCGCTTCTCTAAAAATTACTTCACGCTCTCTATAACATCTCACTTGCGTCTGGAGAATCCTTTCTTTGAACAGTAAATAATCCAGTTCTTTAGGAGAATATCCTCTTCGGTTTTCAAAATTGAGGGAGTTCCTCTTTGTGTTTTTTTCCACCTAATCATTGGTTCAGTGTAGACCTTGGTGTTTTAAACCAAGATGCTGCAGTTCTTACAAATATTCCATTTTTAACAGCATCGACTGCCTTTTCAACTTGATCCTCCTGTTCTTTACTCAGTTTCTTTGGAGCTATTATCTATATTCTAAAATAAAATAGAGATAGCTCTAATAACACAGCAGAATCGCAGAATTAAAGTTTTATTGTTAGCTTAGCTTGATGCTAAAATGAAAAATAATGGAACTGTATCATCCCCCGCCACGAATTAGTTATTAGATACCTACAGTAGCGTGTACATATTAAAAGTAACATGCAAGTCAAAATTTCAATTTCTCTAAAGAATTCCAAGTAATTCGTAATTTAGAGTGTTTTCAGTTCATTTTAGCTTTTTAAATTTCGACATATTTTAGAAACCGTTCGTAATGAGTATTAAAAACTTATAAATAACCACCATGAGAATTTTTAGTTTCTAGCCCCAAAAATATCAAAGATATTGAACCTTTAGAACTTTTTACTCCTGCATCCTTTTAAATTACGATTTTTTAAAAACCGTTTTGTGCTAGAATTTATGTCTTAAATGTAACAGCCACGTCAAATTTCAAGTTTATATTCCAAACAAGACTATAGAAATCGTATTTCAGAAATTGTGTTGCTCATTTGACACTTTTAAATTAAAAAAAATTTAGGAAACATTTTTGACGAGAACTTACATCTTAACCACCATAACACACGTCAAGTTTCTAGCTCCTTCAGTATCACGAAAATAGGAATTTTAGAACTATTTCAGCATACATTTCCCTTTAAAAAAAATTATTTTGTGCGCATATTTGCTATTTAAAAATAACAGCCATGCCAAGTTTAAATTTTATATCCTTAACAATTGCATAGAATTTGTAATTCTGTAGAAAACGTTTTCTGCGCATTGAAATCCTTTTTGAATTTTGAATGTTTTTTAGAAACTGTTTTTACAGATTATTTATATCTTGCAAGTGACCATCAAGTCAAATTTCTAATTTTTACACCCTTCAAAATCGCAAAAATATGCATTTTAGAAAGACTTTGCTCCTACATTCCGTTGGGATTATGATACCAACATAAAATATAGCCTATAGTGAAGTACAAACTGTCACCCTCATTTTGCCAACCTTACTTTTGAAATAGGTTATTAGTTCCATAGATAACCCCCACAAACAAACGTTTCTTCATTATAATATTAGTATAAAAGTAATATTTAAAAATATTTATAGTAAAAATTGTTTTGAATAATTTTTATAACTTAATGAAACATACTGAAAAATAAAAAGTTACTTTTTTTCAAGATTTTTTCCCACTAGATACTTAGGCCGGTCTAGATATGAATCCATCTTGAGCAAACGTTATACTATTGCACTACCTTGAACTCTAAAAAGCTTAAAAGTAAATTTTAAATATTCATCGCTGGCTATAGACGCTAGTTGTGCTACCAAAGTTAGACAGTTAGGGTGTAGATTCTAAACTAAAAGAGTAGTCATTTATGCCATTTACAAAAGAGTGTCGCGAGTGCAAAAAGTATAGAATAAAGTGAACATAAATAAGAGGAATATGCTGATGTAAATTTGTTACCAAACACTTTGTTTTAAATGTTTGAAAGAAATGTATCAAAAACTTTAATTAATGACAACGCATAGCTATAAAATATAAAAAGTAAGTGTGGGCCATCACTACTGCTATCATAAAAAAAAACAGTATCAGTAGTGGCCCACCCTAATACTTGGCTTAATAATCTTATTTTGATAACACCTATATGTTTACATATTCTTTAAACTTTATATAAGTTATTAAAACTTACTTTTTTTCGTTTGTCCTTCTCGAAAATTTCGTACACAGCACGAAATCTAACTTTGCTCACTAAAAATCTCACTAACATACCACAGCTGAAACAGGAAAAAAAGAAACTTCGGTTGGAACAGCCACTGTTCACGTGACGTGTGTTGATTTGCCAAAGACATAATGTGACAGTCGAAAGACCATTTTATCACTTCTCATTGGCGCAAAGTTCAAATCTTGGCGTTTGCCATCTAGCGTCGTAGGAATATTAAATGGACCATTACTGGTACATGGGTCATGATTGGTGATTTTACCCTACTTTCACTAGCAAAAGTTTCTTCAAGCAAGATATTACGCAGTGAATAACACCACAAGGCTTAATGAAAAAACATTCTAAAAAGTTGTGTTGTATTCTAAAATGTAATTGAAGTCTGAGAAAAAAATTACAAAATGTTTAAATATAAAAACGGTGTCTATAATTGAAAAGAGACTTCTTTATCCTAAACATTTCAGTTGTATATTTTCATTTTGAAAACTGAATTTAAAAAGGAAAATATTTTTTATATCTTTTTTTTAATTTTGCATGCCTTAATTATATCCATTAGACCATTCATTACATTCCTTAGACCGCAGTATTAAACTGACGAAAGACGGGCAAATTACAGGTTGTTATATTGCAAGTGGGCTCCTCTAACGTTTCAGAAAGCAATATTTCCTCGTTTTATTGTCATTTATTTTTCAATTTTCTATGTATTTTTGCAATATTGTGCTTGGGATCGGACAACAAATTTGCTTTTGCTTTTTCCAAGGAAAATCTAGCCTATGCAGGGATAACATTAAGACAGTATTTATCTTTATATTCCAAGCATCGCGTGTTATAAGATAGCAATCAAAAAGTATAAATAGTTATCAGAATTCTGAACAAAAAATTATCTAATAATGCTGCTGCAGTCATTTTTATTTTTAAGAGAAAGGCATAAAGAAGGCAAAAAAAAAAGTCTTAAATGTAGGAAATCTATCAACAGTTTTTAGGTAGATTTTGTAAGAAATACTATCCATTGCAATCTTCCCTATTTTTCAATTTCTGAAACATTTTTGCAGATCTAGATCGACCATGAACCCTAGAACCCAAAACCACCAACAGTTAAAAACTTATCAATCTAAACTATCAATATATCTATCTATTTATTTACAGGGTGACCAGAAAAAACGTAACGAAGACTAGAAGTAAGGATACGGTTGATGATTTTATTTTTACTCGATTCTCAGATTTTTTTTCACAGATTAATATTTATTAAACTATAATTTTCTTAATAGGATGGAAAACAAACGGAACGCTTTTTTGGAAATTCATCGCCAGGGAAAGCGTGTATGTGAGATTGCTCGATTGCTTCAAGTGCCTCATCCAATAGTTTCCAAAGCAATCGAAAGATTCAAGAAGCTTGCCATGGAGGAGACCGACCAGGAAGAGGCAGGAAAAGAACTGTGAACACCTCCAGAAACCGACAATTGATAAAGAAACGAGTATCCCGAAATCCTCGGGTGTCGATGAAAAAAATAGCGAGGCAGACTGGGATTGGCGGGAATTGGTTCGACTTATGGCCAAAGAGGAGCTGAACCTTCATCCTTATAAGTTGAAACAAGCGCGATTTCTCACCGAATAAAACAAACGAGTACTACTTGCAAGATGCAGAAAGCTGCTGATACGAGTTGCAACTCCACGCTGGGAGCGAATCCTGTTTTCTGACGAAAAGCTATTCTCGATAGAGCAATCGTTCAATCATAAAAATGATCGCATTTGGTCAACAGCTTTCCCAGGCAAATCTTCCACGGTTCAACATTGCCAAAATCCTAAATCTGTCATGGTGTGGGCAGGAATTTGCGCAACAGGCAAAACTCCTCTCATTTTCATCGATCCTGGAGTCAAACTGAATAAAGATGTGTACCGAAAGAGATTCTTGAAAATGTGGTACTTCCCTGGGCTCAAAAACACTTCAGAAACGGAACATGGACTTTTCACCCAGATTCCACGCCTTCTCATCGAGCGAAATCCACACAGGACTGGTGTCGGGCCATTTTTCCAGACTTCATCTCGGCTCAAGAATGGCCTCCATACTCGTGTGACCTTAATCCCTTGGATTACAGTTTGTGGTCGATTTTAGAGGCAAGAGTTTGTCGTACACCTCAGAACAGTTTGGAATCTCTAAAGTGTTCGTTGATTCGGGAATGCAAGCTAATCACTCCAGCAGAGCTGTCAATTGCTGAAAATTTCTCTAAACGTTTGCGTCTCTGTATCAAAGCAAAAGGAGGACACTTTGAGGAAAAGTGATTTTTATTTTTCTAATACATTTTTGTTAATAAATAAAACATTTGTTTGTGCAAAAGATTGTGTGTTTTCTTTAACCGAGTCAAATTAAACCGTTGCGTTATATCTGCTCACCCTGTATTTATCTATATATATCACTTTTTCATGGATACGATAACTTCTACAATTCTACACAAATCCCTTCTAAACTCATACATAAAATCAAGGGGCATAAAATCTCGGCCAAATTCGTTAATGGACAAAATCGGAACAAGGGGGTGGAAATAGGGAGGGGTTTTGTGAAAACCCAAAAAACTCATAACTTATTATTTATAATACACATCAAATCAGTTTTTATTACTTCTAGGAAAAAGGCCGAATATTTAGGTATCACAGATTTTTGAAAAAATTAAAAATGACCTCAAGGGGCGAAAAAATAGGGTTTTAGGGAGAAACAAATTCATAACGTCGTCAATTCGTAAGATATGAAATTCGCTTAAACTTATATCTTCTTAATATAATCTACTACATTTATATTGACAATTTTTTGATAGCAGCAACTCTTAAAGCAAAAAAAAAAAAAAAAAAAAAAAAAATTAAAAACGAAAAACGAAAAACGAAAAAAAATGGGAAGCTTGACGAATAAAAAAAATCATAACTTCGTCAGTTCACAAGATATCCAATCCACTTAAATTTATTACATATGTTCTTAATATTATCTTGAACTTTCATATTAAGAAGTTTTTGATAGAACCAACTCTTACATCAAAACAAATTAAACAATAATAAGGAAAAAATAATCCTGTTAACAGTACTCAAACCCAAACGGCTTATTTTTTGACTCATTTTTAAATTATTTTTTTTCTCTCAAACACATCCAATTGGCATATTCTCTTATTCAAAAATTATAAAATTTGCTGTATTAGTCGATTTTGATTATATATCTAAATTGGGGTTTAGAAGTTTTTGTTGTCCGTTTAAAAATTTGTTCGCACGTATTAAACATATTAGTCTTAATTTGTATCAAACATTTTAGTAGGAATGGCATATGTTTGCGAATGTGGAAGTACATTCACAAAGAAATATAGAAAACATGTTTTATGACACAGACAAGCGCATAGGAGAAAAAACATTATTAAATATGTAATTATGAGGAGCAACGTTTTTAAGGAATATTGAATTAATACACAAATTCTTCTTTTATATTCATTCATCTAAATTGAAGTTTAGAAGTTTTTGTTTTCATTTTAAAAATTTGTTTGCCAATATATTAAACCTACTATATCTTAAATTGTATCAAACATTTTAGTAAGAATGACCTAAATTCTTGAATGTGCAAGTACTTTCACAAAAAAATATAGAAAACATATGTTATGGCCATAGATGCCAACATCTCTTAATTATTCCGGAGTGTGATCCAAAATTTGCATGTCAAAACCGGAAAAAATATATAAGAAAATGTGTCTTCTTTCTATGATGTACATTTTTTATTTCAATTTGAAATTTTTGGTTAAATAAAATTTCCGGTTAACAACGAGTTCATCTTGGATCAGACTCCGGAATAATTAAGAGATGTTGGCATCCATGGTTATGGCACAGACAAAAATATAAGGGAAAAAGGACATTCAATATAGATCTGAGATGTTTTTGTCTTTAAACTACCAGTAGCATAGATAGTAAATATTGACGTGGAATACATGTATTAGCTTCTTGCCTCAAAGAATGTTTGAATCATTCCCTTAGGTGTTGGTTCTGCTGAAGTCTCATAAAGAGGTAGAGATGCAGAAAGGGAATCGGGGATTAATTTTATTTTCTACGAAGAAAGAGAGAGATTTTATATTTATCAGAGAAATACAAAGATTTATTTATGTTCGGGTATGAAACTAGTTTATGTTATCCGATAATGAAATATTTTCTGATTAAAGTAAGATAAAATATTGTTTTATATACATTTTTCTATATCAATGAGGTTTAGAAGTTTGTGTTTTCCGTTTAAAAATTTGTTTGAACATATTAAACATAATATTTTTAATTTGTATCAAACATTTTAATAGGAATGAGCTATACTTGTGAATGTGGAAGTACTTTCACAAAGAAATATAGAAAACATGTTTTATGGAACAAACAAGAGCATACGAGAAAAAATCTTTATAAATATTGAATTATGACGAGTAGCGTTTTTAAGGAATATTGAATTAATAAACAAACCGGGTTTTTTTTAAATCCTCTATTAATTCATCTAAATTGAAGTTTAGAAGTTTTTGTTTCCATTTGAAAAATTTGTTTGCCAATATATTAAACATATTATGTCTTAAATTGTATGAAAAATTTTAGTAGGAATGACCTATATTCTTGAATGTGCAAGTACTTTAACAAAATATATAGGAAACATGTATTATGGCACAGACAAAAATATAAGGGAATAAGGACATTCAATATAGATCTTATGTGATGTTTCTTTCATTAAACTACCAGCAGCATAGAGAGTAAATATTGACATGGAAGACATGTATTAGATTCTTGCTTCAAAGAATATTTGAATCATTCCCTTAGGTGTTGGTTATGCTGTAGTCTTATACAGAGTTAGGGATATAGAAAGGGGAATCATGGTTTAATTTTATATGTTACGACGAAAGAGAGATATTTTATGTTTAACAGAGAACTGCGAAGTTTTATTTATATTCGAGTATGAAATGAGTCAATTTTATCCGATAATGAAATATTTTCTGAACAAAGTAAGATAAAAGATCGTTTAAATTACTAGGCACATAAATTTAAATACAATTTCACATTAAATGTTTTTGTCCGTATTGTGTTTTAAATACCTTATGTTTTGATTTATTATATTTTACTTGTATATTTTTATATCTTGTTTCAAAATCACTTATAAAATCGTAGCGAATCCTCGGTTTAGCATAAAACGACACCATGCATAAAAAATTAATTTATTAGAAAACCAAAATTTCTAATTTCTGGAAAACCAAACCACCGGCTTGAATACGTAGATAATCATTTGTATAAATTTCGCTTTAAGAAAATTCATATATACAATAAAACTAACAAACGTAAGCAAATTAAAATTCATTTTAACAAGAAAACCAAGTTAAGTATGAGCAATAGCTCCGGTATAGGCAGCAATACAAATACACGCACATGCATACACCATTGCTGTAGATGGTCGACACATTCAAGTCCATTTAACTTGATTTTCTTATCTATCTATCTACATTATAAAGGACAAACCTATCTGTGCGTAAAGCATACGTCTGCAAATGGCAACACTTTAAAATTTCATATGAATTTTCGTTTTGCAATTTTCGCTACTGAAAAATGTTAAGCTTCTACTCAACGCACATTTTCAGTTTTTATACCGTTGTATGTGAATACTGTGTGTAACTTTAAGATTGAAGACAAATAGTTTTCTTTTTCACATTTTTATATCACACAGCACACAAATGTTACAAACAATCACAAACACTGAAAAACATGTAGAATGATGAGGTGACTTTGGGGTAATAACCCGCTGTTAGAACAAGTGACGTTCATAAAACATCTTTTGGGGAATACTCCCGCTATAAGCAACAGAATAATTGGGGATAAGACCCGCTATAGCATAATGTGCCACAATGGCAGCTCAAGAACAACATACTATACTTGGGGATAACACCCGCTCGAATACACAATGTGCCGAAATGGCAGCTAAAGAACAACTAGTATATACTTGGGGATAAGACCCGCTCGAATACACAACGTGCCGCAATGGCAGCTAAGCCACCACTATATACTTGGGGATAAGACCCGCTCGAATACACAACGTGCCGCAATGGCAGCTAAGCCACAACTGAACTGGGTCACATGACCGCAAAGCTACGGAGCTCGTTCGGCATGCGCACAAGGTCCGAACATGCCGCCCCGCGTTGCAATGTGCGTAGCACATTCAAAATATTAAAAATACACTATAAATACAAGAACTAAATAAAATACCAATACCATAAAATAATATTACAATACAAATACAATAATAATAAGTTGCAATAACAAGGACTATACAATACAATAAAATTAAATTCTTTGTTACAAAATTTAAGCTCTTTTCTAAAAATAGTTCGATATATTCTTAAGAAAAGTTGAATGTAAAATAACATGTAAATCTTAGGTGCACTTTAAAATAAGTAAACAATGAGAAAAGGTATGTACATTAGATTTCATTAATGGGCAAGACACACAATCTAGATATGGATCTAAGAAAGATATTCGAGGCTGTTTTTACCTTTGCAACCCTAACATTACCGTCCTTTCCTGGTATAACCTCTAATATTCGTCCTAGCATCCACTTACAGGGAGGTAAATTGTCCTCCTTTATGACTACCATCGCCCCTGGTTTGATGTTTTCCCCCTTTACCTGCCATTTTGAACGATTTTGGAGATGACTCAAGTAATTTAATTGCCAATTTCTCCAAATTAATTGGACGAATTTAGTGATTCTCTGCCACCTAGATAATCTCGATTCTGTGATATCAATCAATTGAGGTTCTGGAATGGCATCGATAGGCCGACCAATTAGGAAATGGCCTGGTGTCAATGCATTAAAATCATTTATATCGGTCGATAACGGAGTTAAGGGACGCGAATTTAGTACCCCTTCGATTTGGGTGGTGACTGTTTGGAATTCTTCCATAGTCAATCTAGCACCTTTTAATGTTCGTTTAAGATAATACTTGAAAGATTTTACACCAGCCTCCCATAAACCACCGAAATTGGGCGATCTAGGAGGAATGAACTTCCATTCAATAGCTTCTGAAGTAAGGTAATTAGCTAATTTTTCATCCGGTCTACGAACTAACTCATGAAGTTTGTGCAATTCTGATTTAGCACCCCTAAAATTCGTAGCATTGTCTGTCATAATAGAAGCGCATTTCCCTCGCCTTGAAACAAAGCGTTTAAGTGCGGCGATAAACGCATCAGAAGTTAGATCCGTTACTATTTCTAAATGAATAGCCT
Organism: Maratus speciosus; assembly: GCA_963932465.1. Taxonomy (NCBI): domain Eukaryota; kingdom Metazoa; phylum Arthropoda; class Arachnida; order Araneae; family Salticidae; genus Maratus; species Maratus speciosus. Next base: position 537,576,855 of record OZ010790.1, on the reverse strand, counting down.
TTGTTACTAAGCAAACGAAAATCGCGACATAAACCTTATGAAAAATCCCTTTTCTTTGATTTTTATATTTAATCTCAAAAGGGCCGCAAAAATCGGCTCCTGTATGGTTAAACGTAAAATTTGGAGTTACTCTTTCCGATGGGAGGTCACCCATGATTTGTTTAGCAGTAACTGGGTTGTTCCTAAAACAGACAACGCAATCATGCACTACTTTTCGCGCTAAATTTTTTCCACTTACGGGCCAAAACCGCATACGTACGTAATGGATTAAAGTTTGGGGACCAATATGAAAATACTTCCTGTGAAAATGCTCAAATATGAGTTTTGTGAGATTATGGCCTTTCGGCAAAATGATTTGATGCTTCTTATCAAAGTTTAAATCTGAATTTTCCAACCTACCGCCAACTCTTAAGATATTATCTTGATCCAAAAAGGGGGATAAACATTTAATTTTACTGGAAGGGGGAACCCTTGATTCCCGTTTTAAACCCTTAATCTCTTCCTGAAATTCTGCATTTTGTACTAATCTAATTAGAGAACTTCTGAATTTTTTATTTCTGGGGTTGTGAGGCTGCCTCTGCGCCGGTCTGCTAACTTGCATTTGCAATTGTGAAAAAACCTATAAACATATGCCAGTATGCGAAGAATACTATAGTATTTACCACTTATGTTGAGAAAAAAATTTACTTCTTCAGGATTCCTGAAAAGAGAAAGAGAAATATTAGAATTGAAATCATTACAGTTATTTTTATATTTTGATTTAGTCTCTGGAATGTAATCTGTTTCTGGCACAGAAATAGTTTTTTGCTCAGTCACTAAGTCATCAGCTGCTAGGAATTTTGGTCCCCTAAACCACATTGGATTCTCTACAAGAGAATTAACACTCGCACCTCTGGTCAAGAGATCGGCAGGATTGTCCTTGCTAGAGCAGTGATACCAAGAATTCGAATCTGAAAGTGCATTAATCTCTATGACACGGTTTGCCACAAACTGCTTCCATCGCTTTGATGATCCTTTGATCCAGAATAAGGTTATTTTGGAATCTGTCCAATAGTACACCTTCGATGTGATTTTTTGATCTAGGATGGGTTTTACTTTATTGGTCAGTCTTGCACTTAGTAAGGCTCCGAGAAGTTCTAGCCGAGGCAGAGTTATCTCCTTTATCGGTGCAACACGACTCTTTGAAGTCACGAGATTGACTTCCACACCACTCTCTCTTTTTATTCTCAGATAAATTGCAGATCCATACGCTATTTTACTAGCATCAGAAAAGGCGTGTATTTCTACAGCTATTACTTGATTCAAGCAACCAAGAATTTTCCTCGGAATTTTTAATTCTGCTAAATTTGGAAGTTCTTCGAGCCACTTTAACCATTTTTCGTGCACATTAGTTGGTAACTGTTCATCCCATGCTGTCTTCTTTAGCCATAGTTCTTGGAACAGGCATTTTATTCTAATGGTGAATGGCGTCAGCATGCCTAACGGATCGAAGATTTTACCAACTGCTTGCAATAGTAGACGTTTTGAGCTTTTTTGCGATGACAAGAATTCTATTAAACTTTTGACTTCGAATGTCAGACAATCTTCTTCTGTTTTCCAGGACATTCCTAATACCTTGCTTACATTGCTTCCTAGGCTTATTGCAGCATGTTCTGTTTGAATATTTAAACCTTCCTCTTGCCAGCACTTCAGTAACGCTTCATCATTGGTTATCCATTTTCGAAGAATCATTCCTGCTTCAGACATTATTTTGTTAGCATTCAGGGAAACATCAAGAGCTTCTTGCAGCGTATCTTCGCCAGATATAAAATCGTCCACATAAATATATTTATCGAGTAGGTGAACAGTTCTTGGGTGTAGGTTCGTAAACCGCTTGATGTGCTCCTTTATTGTAGCAGATAGGAGGAATGGAGAGGCATTGACTCCAAAAATAACACGTTTGAATCTGAAGACCTTGAAAGATTTTAAACCATCATCATACCACAGAAAACGGACAGAATCCCGATCTTTTTCAGCTAGTGAGATTTGAAGGAACGCCTTCTCGATATCAGAAGAAAAGGCAATTTCGTATAATCTGAAGTGGATTAAAATATCAAATAGAAGTGGATTTAAGTTGGTACCGGGCCATAAACAATCATTAAGGGACAAATCATTGTTATCATGAGAGCTGGCATCGAAGACGATTCGGACCTTTGTAGTAAGTTTATCTTCTTTAAAGACCGCATGATGGGGCAAATAATAAACTGCCCTGTCTAAAACAGGTTCATTTTCTTGCACCTGCTCTATAATTCCTTGCTTTAAATATTCCGTGATTATTTCAGAATATTGTCGAAAAAGCTCTGGGTTTCGATAAAATTTTCTTTTTAGACCTTCCAAACGCTGTTTCGCAACATTAAAATTATCATTTAAATCCTTCCAGTCTTTTTTCCACGGTAACTGAACTTCATAACGATCGCCTACAAATTTGACAGTTTTATCGAATATTTGTTGTGCTTGATCAGTTTCCGATATTTTCAGATGATCGTGTTTAATGCCTATAGACTCAAGCTCCCAAAATTGTTTTAAATTATCATTTATTTCATCGAAATCTCTAACGAAATTGCACATAGTAATATTGTTTGTTTGCGTGTTCTCCTCTAGCGCCCCAGTTGGGATCCATCCAAAAACAGTGTCTTGCAGAAAAAGTTTATCATTTATCTTAACTGAATTATGCTTTAAAATTCTATAAAATAATTCAGCGCCAACCAATGCGTGAACTTTTCCCGGTTTGAAAAATGTGGGGTCTGCCAATTCCACAATATTTGGTAAATTAATGTCCGATACATTTAATTGCTTTGATGGAATTACATCCGTGATTTTGGGAACAATTAAGAAATCTATATTCTCCCTGAAAGAGCCATCTTCGTTTGTAATTACACTCGAAATTTTATTTTTTACATTATAAGTATAACCGTTTAATCCTGTAACGGGTACATTAATTATCCTTTTTTTAAATTTCAGCATGTCAGCGCAATCCTTAGTTAAAATATTGACATTGCTAGCATTATCCAAAATGACTCTAAACCTTCGTTTATTTCCGAAATTATCTTCTATAAAAACAAAGCATGTACTCAATAAAATTGATTTTCTTTCTTTACTTATATTATTCAAGGTCTTTAAAGATTCGTCATTATTTACCGAAATGTTTTTCATTTCTCTATTTACCGCACCTGCAAGAGGGGAGGAAATTTGGGGGGAAGCCAATTCATTTTTGGATTTATTTTCTTTTTCTCGATGAAGCGATGAGCTGTGTCGCAATCCACAGGTATTACAATTATATTTTGAAATGCAAGAATTTACGAAATGAGAATTATTCAAACAATTAATACACAGTTTATTTTTCTTCACAAAATCGTATCGTTCAGAAACATTCATTTTTAGAAACTGAGAACATTTGTTCAAATTATGAAAAGCCAATTTACACAGAATACAAGTTTTTCCATTCGATTTATCATTCGAATTTAGCATGAAATTTTTTTGTTTGTTCGAAAGAGGAATGTTTTTGTTTAAGGGTTTTGAAGCAGAGTATCTATTTACGCTTTCTAACGTAGAACTGCGGTTTTCCAAAAATGACATTAATTCATTAAATTGTGGGTATTCTGATTTTTTAATCGAATATTCAAATAATTTTCGAGATTCCTTATCTACCTTTTGCAATATAATATTGATAAGGATAGCATCAGACAGATTGTTTTGTTCATATTGTAATACTTTTAAGGCCCTCAAATTTTTATTTACACAATCAATAAAGGATCTCAATTCTTTAGAAGACTCGTAATGTATTTTTTCATAATTAATTATGGCCGATAAATGAGTGTCAATGAGCAAACGTTGATTTTCGAATCTTTCAGTAAGTGCTGTAAACAATGACTGAAAGGAATCGTCTGGGCTCTCTAGCTGTTTTGCTTCATTTTTTAGCGATGCTCGCAAATAAAACAGCTTCTGAGCGTCATTTAACTGGGCATTATTGATAATTAAATTTGTAAATTGTACTTTAAAGATTGACCACTCTTCATATTTACCATTGAATGTTGGTAGTGGGATTTCAGGTAACTTAACTTTAATATTATTCGAACTTATAGATTCAATACTATCAGCATGCACATTTATTTCAGAAACTTTAAGATTTTTAAGAAATATGTTGAGACTTACCTCAAGTTTCTCGAGACGATCTTCGAGTTCATCTAACTCGTTTTCGATTTCTGGTAAGTCCTTAATCTCAGGCATATCATAATATTTATCCCGTATTTCCGATACTTTTGCTTGAAGCTCGGGTAATTTTCGAATCTTTATTTCGAGCTCGGTACTCGAGTAATTAATTTCGTCTGTATTATCTTTTACGAAATTTTCTAATTTCGTTATAGCGCCTTTTAGAGCACCTTTTGTTCTATTTAATTTTTCCATAGCAGCTATTTCGCTGCGAAATCGACGGACCACAAAAATGTATGTGAATACTGTGTGTAACTTTAAGATTGAAGACAAATAGTTTTCTTTTTCACATTTTTATATCACACAGCACACAAATGTTACAAACAATCACAAACACTGAAAAACATGTAGAATGATGAGGTGACTTTGGGGTAATAACCCGCTGTTAGAACAAGTGACGTTCATAAAACATCTTTTGGGGAATACTCCCGCTATAAGCAACAGAATAATTGGGGATAAGACCCGCTATAGCATAATGTGCCACAATGGCAGCTCAAGAACAACATACTATACTTGGGGATAACACCCGCTCGAATACACAATGTGCCGAAATGGCAGCTAAAGAACAACTATATACTTGGGGATAAGACCCGCTCGAATACACAACGTGCCGCAATGGCAGCTAAGCCACCACTATATACTTGGGGATAAGACCCGCTCGAATACACAACGTGCCGCAATGGCAGCTAAGCCACAACTGAACTGGGTCACATGACCGCAAAGCTACGGAGCTCGTTCGGCATGCGCACAAGGTCCGAACAACCGTCGTATAAGGGAAAAAAACATACTTTTAAATGCAATTTGCTTGAAAGCTGCATCTTAATTTATGTTTGAGATATTAAATTTTTTATAGTTTTTAGTACCAATTTTGTAATTGTGGCAACAGAAGTACTCCATTTCTATTAAAAGTAAAAGGGAAAGGGAAAATAATAGATTACTGTATTTTTTTTTTTTTTGTTGCCATTTCCTCATAAAAATTGAAATTAAAATAAATGCTATGTCAAAAATACCGTCTGCTATAAAATCCGGTGAATTTTGGTTTTATTTCGTTTCTATTCATCAATTAAATGTTTATTAGTTTATAGCTACTAAACATTTTAACACAAATGCTTCTAAAAGATATAAATTAAAGCAATTTTGACTCTTTGGTATTGAGATTAGTATCTGAAGTTAAGAGTGCGACTGTTCACATCCAAATATGTTGTTGGCAATCGTGGCTTCAAGTTTTGAGTTAAAATGAATTTAAAATGATCAAATTAAAACACCATTTTTTTAAACATGGTGAATACGGATATGAGAATTAGATATGTAAATTATGAGAAGGTGAAAAAGATGTCGGGTTTAGGTTTTACAGGGAAGAAAATCTGATTGTATCAAACTAGAACACATTTTATCGTTTTGATTCGGGAAAACGAAGCAAAAGGGACTTAATTGGAAACTTCATCATAATACCTTTTTTTTATTATATCTTACTGATTACATATGCTATTAAAATTTAATTTTACTATTTCAGACCACACAGCTGAGTTTTATAGAAATAACATTTTGTTAATTCTAGGTTAAAATAATATTTGTTTGAGAGTTAGACTAACCAATTTAAGATGCATATTCTATTGTAACTAATTTTGTATGTTTATTATAAATCAATGAAACAGTTCCTTCTTAAACATTTCCCTTCGTCGAAGCTCGACCGGTTCCACCTCGTTATAATAAATAATCAAGATTCTTCACCTTAGCACAGTAGCAATACACCATTAATTTTAGATTTGTTCTAAATAATAATTCCTTGGTTCATTACGTTGCTGAATCAATTAAAATGTTTAACATTGACACATGGTGTCCATACTTAAATGACCCTATTTCAAGGTGTGTCCAAAACGAAACTCATGTTCAAAAACTTGTGAAATTTTATGAAGGACATAGTGAAGATATGGCAATTCGTTTGAGAGCAAGAAAATAGTTCAAAATTTCGTCATCAGAGGGCGTTTTGTAATGATTTACACATTTAACATACATTTTCTATAGTTTACAAATTTTATTACAACAAAACATATTGCACAAGACGGCCATCATTTTCAGGTACCCTCTGTAGTCGTAATATTGCATATTTAACAGTTGACTGCAGTCTGCTCTGGGAAATGCTAAGACCATGTCATGAAACGAATGATTTCTTTCAAATCTGGTAAACTTGATAAACAACATTTTTAAACTAGCATAAATGTATGGTAAATGTGTAATTCAATAAAAAGCACCCTCTGGTGGCGAAATTTTGAACTTTTTTTTTTTTTTTTGCTTAAACTAATTATTATCCCTGCATTATGTTTTCCATAAAATTTCACAATTTGCTAGACAATAGTTTCTTCTTTAGATACATTTAAAATAGTGTCGCTAAATTATGGACACCATGTATTTTGCAAAATATTGTTCATCATGATTGACTTTTTATATCCAGTTTATAAATTCTTGTAACTATCTCTACCTATCTCTCTCTCTATATATATATATATATAGGTAGATAGATATTTAGAATTTCAGCTTTTTATAATACATTTTTGACATACTATTAAATGATTTTGCGAAAGAAAATGATTTAATCAAGCAAAAATGCAATTCTTGTAGAATAATTATATATATTGAAAAGCAGAATAAAGAAAAACCATAATTTTAAAACCAGGCTTCTCATAAAATTTTGATTGTTTCTGAACAATGACTTATGTGTTTTTGAAAATTCTGCTTTATCTGTACGGACCAGATTTTCAAAATATTAATTTACTTGAGAAATATAAATAAAATACATGATACATGTAAAAATGCACTAAAAATCACTATTTACATAACATTTTTTATTTTTAAAAACTAAACTACTTATATAAAATACCCTTATTCAACCTTTGTTACTTAACATATCCGAATTGAAAAATATTTCCTCGGTTGATCGAAAACATCATTATAAGTGTGCAAAAGACAGTTTTAATAAATTAGAACTTAAAAATAAAAAATATTCACTAAAAGGTAATTTTTCACGTATGCAATAAACAGAAAACTACAGTACTTGTAAGAAATATTGTCAATTTTCTAATCCATAATTGTAAAGAACACGAACTTACATTTGTAAAGAAAAAAAATTAACAGAAATTTTATTTTTACAAAAGTTACAAAGTTGATGTTAGCATTACCGATGTGAAACTCCTCAAACGATTGATAAAACTTTGGAATGTAAAATTAACTCAGTATCAACGTATTTCGGCAATTTTATGAACAATTCATATTAATCTCTGTATTGGAAGATGGCAGCAATATATAAAATCGTCTATTAAAGCAAACAGTGTAAGTAACATTGGCTTTTGGGTTACGTGCATATATGCAACTGAGTAATAGAAAAGGTTAATGTTATTATACGTACCGTATAGATAAACCAATCAAAATTTGTAGTCTGGTGTAGTTTTTGCATTTTGATCATGATTATGTATTATAATCAAAACACACACAATGGGTGAAAAAATTAATTTAAAGAGGAAATTTCTTAATGCTTGACAGTAAATATCTTTTTTCGCATTTTATTTTAAAATTATAGGACCTTTACTGCATTGCTGTAGAATATACTATTGATGCCTAAATTCATTTTTTGGTGAAACTTGGGATTTGGTTATCTTTGTTATTTTTCAAAAAATGATGGGATTCGAGCTTCATACAATATCCACTTCAAACAATAAATAATACAAAACATCAATTAATTCCACTTCATACAATATTGATTATCAGTTTTACCTTATAACTATTGGAATTAGATCATCGATGAGAGGCATAAATGCTATTGGCCAATACTGAAATGCTGTAAAATTTATATATTTACAATTTAGTTGCATTTGGTGTTGCTGTTGTTGTTTGTCGAAGTAATATTAAATAGAAACGTCCCCTGTGTCCTTTATAAGGCTAATAAAAAATATAAATATTAGTTTTACAGCACTTTAGGACTGAAAGAATATTCTTTAAAATAGCACTCTGGTAATAAATTAAACTTCAAAGACCTGTTTCCAATTTGGAATTTTTTAGGCTCTTAATAAGAAATATGTTGTATTCTATTGGTTATCTCAAATATAGCACATTTGTACTAACTTTAACCCTAGATCTACCGGGAATTTTATTCAAGTTTTAATAAAACGTTCTACACCAGAATTTTTATTTAAAACTATTTAACTTATTTATTTACCTTACTTTTGTCTGGTTTATATACTTAGTTTATTTTAAAGAAATTTCTGGTTTGAATGAATATTTTGTATGTACCTGTCGGGTCCAATGGACCCGTCTGGTAGACGGAGGGTTAAGTTATGCGCATGCAACTGCATTTAGCTTTTAGTTGATAAAAGAAAAATTAAATTCCTGTCTATGATATACAATTTGCATTAAAAAAGATAAAAATGAAAGACATAAAATGTAAGTTAGTTCTTATACAATAAAATTTAACAGAATTTTGCATGTTATATCATATATTTTCTGCATATGGTGCAATACACTTCCATTTATGAAGTTTACATTTAATTCAAAATAGCTTTCTCAAAGTATAACGTGCAAAATTCTCCATAGATTTATATTATTCTATATCTTTTATTTGAAAATCTATAAGAAGCGAAAAAAGAATTTTTTTTTCCATTCACATACTCTGCATTTGCATTCCGTGTATACGAAGCAGAACGTGATCTGCGTACTATGCAAATAAAAATATCAAGAGACTGTCTCTCGCAAATTTCTCAAAATCGAAATAGAGAATGAACAGCATATTTTCTATTGGGAAAACGCATGTGTATCATCAACAGGTAGAGCACAATTTATGAGATACATGGTAAAATAAGTATTATATTATGTTCTAAGAATGTAATCAGCGTTGAAAAGTATTTTTGTATATTAATACTGGTAAATATACTAGTAAATGTAATAGTAAACAGGAATATACAGGGAATATTCTTCTCTTATAATTTTCCGATAGCTATTTCTTGAACCGCTATTTTTAGGAGTTGCAAAAATATTAAAAATATTTTAAATAATATCAAATGATTCTCCAGCGGTTATCAGTGATGTACTTCTGCACATGCGTTTCCTAGGATCTCTGCGGTCACTCCTCAAAAGTAAAATGCAATAAAATGAAATAAACTTTTATAAAGCAAAGTTCAAAATTCTATCAAATCTCTGTTTGGTTTTAGAAGATGAATTCAAATATCGGGAAATAGAAAAATCAGTATTGGTGCTATTCTCATCTACTACATACCTCAGTGAAAATATATCTGAATTCGTAGCTTATGGAATTGAAATAGCAGGCACTTCAAAACAAAACACTAAAGCCAAAAAATGTAGAACCTGGCATTTTATGACATTATTATCAATTAATAAAATATGTTAGAAAACATTGTCAAAACGTGCATTTATTTTTTTTAAGAGATTACAAGTTATTTTAATATCTTTAATGGTTGTTCTCGTTAACAATCTATAAAAAAGCTAATGGATTAATTTGTTGAATTTCTGAATAACGTCTATGCACTTCTAAGTTGCAAGAAAAGGATTTACATTACTGACGGTTGACAATAAATTAAGTATTATGGTATTTTATAGTTTTAAAGTATTATAATAGTTTCAGGCGTTCTGTCCCTTGTAATGGTTAACCAATATCTAATTCCTAAACTAGTATAATTTCAATTTTTTTCTAAAATGTAGAAATTATGTTGTAGCTTTTCAGCATTAATACAGAGTATTTCCATATTTACGCTGAAAACTTCAGAACTTTTATAAAATACAAAGTAACATAACTCGATTAGTTGTTGTCACAAAAGAATGGAACTTTTGCCGTTTTACTTGTCAGGGAATGCATAAATGATTTCTAAATGTAACTTATAGAACCTGGGGAACGCATAAAAATATTAATTTAGTAACCTTTCAACAAATAACTGTTTTGGCTTAATAAGAATTTTAATATAATGAAGAAGAACATTTAAAACATTTTTGGAGCTGGAACTAATACTGAAACAAATGATTTAGGAACTAGCTGTTGATCAAAGTTAAGAAGGGAAACACGTTTTATCATTTTACTTACATTTCCTTACCATTTTGTACTTCGCTGCGTAATATGACTTGCATACATCATTAAATATAAAACAAAAGTATATGGTAAGTATTAGGGGATTAGCCGTCAAACTTGATTCTAAATAGGGCTCAAAAATATGAAAAGTTTAGGAACCACTGCTTTACTACATCGCTTTAAAATAATTCGTATATTTCATACCGGCTCTTTATTTTGACAATTTCATGTCATAAAAATGTACATTAACGTTTAATTAGCACCTAAATTTCATGAAATAAGCAATATTTTACAACACGATTATAATCTAAATAATGTGAATTTCATCAATATTTTACAATTACTTCTATGTTCTCAGACTTTGTAAAATATTTTCATGAACATTTCCACCCTCGGCGTTACACTGTTATTAATTTTACAAAACTTATGTTCTGTAATAAGAGTTAATCGAATCTAAGTAACAAAATTCACAAAATCTAGTTCAATTTTTTTACAGGTTAAGTACGCTTATAAATGTAAATAAGAAAATGATGTATTTATATACAATTGAGGGGTGTAATAACAGCATGGTATTTAAATATATTTCATCTTCGAAACATACATTCATATAATTAAATTACTATTACTAATCATACTGACGTTTACTACTGACGTCTTTATTAATTTTACTACTGACGTTTTTATTAAATTCGTTAAGCAGAAATTATTAGTTGAATTGACATTTGTTATCGCTTTAATTTTGCTTACAACTCAAAAAACTACAAAAAAATGTTTTTATATTTTTGAAGCAAAAGGACTTTTCACTGTTTTGAACTAGATAGATATTATTCCTTCAGATAGAATTATTTTACTATTATCTCCAAAATATAGGAAATCTAGAGGAACAATTTGATAAAAGTAAAACTAAAACAAGTTTAAAACAAAGAAATCCGATATCATTCTTTCTCATAAAATTTTTAGATTGGATCTTGAATGGAAAATCGAACCGTTTTTAGCTCTGTAAATGCTTAGTATCTACAGTTTGTGGCATTTATAGCCGGACAGCATGGGAATCGAAACATAAAATAAGTTTGGTAAAAGTAATTCAAATTTAGGCCTAATATGGATTTCGGGGAATGATATTCTTCTTTATTTTATTCGTTTTCTTTTATATTTCACACACACACACATATATATACATATTGATAGACATATGGCAGAGATAGATTGATAAATAGATAGATATAAATATACAGATAGATATAAGTATATGGGTATAAGAATACAGACAGATATAGACACACAGAGATAAAAATACAGATAGATATACAGATCGATGTAGATATAATAAAATATATAGGCAGAGAGACAGAGAGGTAGAGGTAGACAAAAATTTACATGTATACAGAGACATTTTGAAAAAATATTTTGCTTGAATTGATCTATAAATTGGATTGTGGCATAATTAGTTTATTGAAATTCGTTCTCACATTTCGACTCTAATTATGAAAATATAAGTTACATTTAGAAGTATAAAGTGTTTAACGATTTTTAAAACCTTTCTTCGGAACACTAATATTTTGACAATAAACACATTTAAATTTAGGTTTATTTTTTTATTTATTTTTTTTTTTTTTAAGGCAGATTAGAGCATTGTTTTTGTGTGTTCTTATCGATGTCAACAGCTACCACCCCCTTTTCAGCCTATTTCCCTCGCACATGTAATTGGACTTAGCAAACTTTAATTAACAAACCTAAGGAATCAACAAATCATACCTATTGAAGAAGGTGTATGTAGCCGCACAAGTTGTTAGGAAGCATTACCTATTATGAGCACTAATGCTTTCAAGTATCTTCGTATCTTCATGCACATGACTGCATAGTGTCTTCTGCTCTCTCTCTTTAAATATAGCAGCGGTTCCTTTTTTTTTCTACTTCGTTTCTGCGACTGATTTTAAAATTTTTTAAAAAATGAAAACTCACTATATTACCTGTGCTAACAATACCATGCACGTCTTAGACTTCTTGTTATTAATTGAAATGAGTTTATGTCATATCATGTGCAGTCAATTTTCCTTTATTATTATTTATGTGTCATTTAATCCTTTATGTACTGAATTATGAATTCGTGAAAATTTTATCTTAAAAAGCATTTTTCATTAATATTTGAAACTACATTAGAAAATTTGCATGTTCTTTTAATACATTTTAGAAGGATTTTAGATGAATTGAAGGATTTTGAAGGATTAATAAAATTTTAATTTATAGGGATTTTGTGCAATATTTATTACCCCACTCAAATCTTTTATTTTAAGTATTTTTCTTAGTATTTTATATAATTAGAAAATGTACAAATATAATGTTCTTACAACAGAAATATAGAAATATTTCCGAATTGAAAATCCCCCCCCCCCTCCTCAACGACAAGAAAGCTAACAGGTAAAAATTAAATTTAAAAAAAATCAAAAAACCCGTCTGCGCAAGCGAACTAATTAATTATTTCTCCTCAATGTGAAACTATTTTTATATTACTTTCCTATTTTTTATTTACTTGTATTGATGACTTTTAAGTTGTGTTTAATTGTTAGTTCCTATCTATAAACACTGTTTTGCTGAGGCCTATAGACGTCTACGAAGGTTAGAGTTGCAGTAAAGCTAGATATCCTACCTACACAACTTCCAGGTTGTGTAATATTTAAACGGAGCTTCTGACTGTAAAACAGCCAAAGAAACATCGTCTTAATTTTAAATGACCTATCCAATGATATGCCACTCAATATGGTGCATAAAAAATTTTCGACTCTACCGCCCTTTTGTATTTTACGGCCGCCATTTTGAACAAAACCTAGGCTATAACCATCGGACAGTTAAGACGAATCGATAGAGATCCCGTTCCTTAAAATCCACCCAGTCGTTGTGATGTTTCGAGGGTATAAAAGAATCCACATTCCCAGATACTCGTGAAACACATAATCCTTCTTGGAAGCCGAGTAAAAAGAGACAAAGGCAAAAGAAATCATCGTTTTAAAATAATTTTTGTTTTGTGTAACCAATAATGCTTTTGGAACAGGATAAAGTAATGTATCTATACCTCATTCTATATTGTAATACTACTAATCCATGTATTAAGTGAATTTTATAGCAAGTTATTTTAATGGTACTTATAAGTACCGTCAGTGGATAAAGGGTTAAAGAAAAGCATATTTTGCACATAATATGGAAGGGATAATGCTCTTCTACTGTCCGCTTGTGGATCTTTTTGGCACTTACAGTGAAGCTAACCAGCCACTTATCTCAACGTAAGGTGAGATCAAACATAATTCTGCGACGGCGCGTCTTATGTTTGTTGGCTTTATTTGATGTGGTAAGTCTGCTGTTGTTACTCCAAAAGAGGAAAATGTGTCGAAGGAGGCCCTATGATGCCCTATATCAACTTCCTTTTATTTTGTTGAGACTCTCTTTTCTGTTGTTGATGACAGCAGACTCTTTGGAAGTGAAACCCCAATAAATATTTAAGATTTCTTGTCGCAGAATTTTAAAGTTTGGTCTGAACACCGTCATAGTTGTAGCTGAATTCTGGCAAGAGACGAAATGTAATTCAGATTACATTCTTTTTCGCCGTCTGTGAGAATAAGATACAATACGAAGGACACACATTTCTTCGGTTTTTAGTTTCTTACCTTTCCAATATCGAGTTGCAAGTAACCGGAAAGATAGGACACTCCGTATAGGTACACTGAACGCATCTCTTATCAAATCGTACTCTTCATCAATTCAATAAGTAACTTATTTTCTTTCTGCATGCTGAGGATTATTCATATTTAATTTTATAACAACAACTCATACTAAAAAATATCTCACAAATCAAAAGAAAATTTTTATCGTTCTCTTAATATTGCTGTTACAGCACACATCATCATAAACATGTGTTAAAAACTACTATGGAAAAATAAACTGCCAGGTATGGGCCAGGTATGGGCCATCCTGTAATATTCCACTGTCTCGCTAAAACTCAGTAACTTAAGACATCAGCGAAACAGCCAAAATTGCTACATTTCCCAGAGAACGCATGAGGAATTACCGGTTTATGAGATTACTCTTTTAGTCTCCCATAATCATTTATATGTGGAAAAGAGGTGCAAGGGCTTATAGGTTTCACAGAGTTACTTGAATAATATAAATATCGCGTTTTCTTCAATGTCACGATTTGGGCAACGATTGTCTTAAGAGCAACGCATTTTGGAGGACATTCCGTATGCTTCTATAATCAATAGCAGAGAAAAACAAGTAGTTTTGTTCATAGAGGTAGAAGGAAAACAGAGATGAAACATGCTGCATTGGAGTGAAGCGAAAAATGCAACTCTAAAACACGTTACAATACAACAAAACGTTTCCGCCCAAAAAGATGCATTTTACTTTGCAATTCCGGACTTTAAAGCTCCCCAACGAAAGAGTTCAGTGCTCGTTCCACGTTCCTTTTGTGTTTGGGCCAAATGAAGCTATTTAAATCTGAGCTATTTCCGGCTTCATAATGCTAAAAATTTTTGAAGCTTGCCTTCTACCTCTAGGTTTTTGACTTGGATTTAAATTTGATCCTTCGAAGGTAATTTTTTGTTGTTGGTTATATACCAAAAGACTGGGTAAATGTATAATTTAGAGGAGTAAGATAACAATTTACCTTGTACCATATTTTATAAAATGGAACATAAATCTTTAAAAAGAGAATAGTATTAACTGAAAATAATCTATTTTATGCTATAAGTTTATCCATTTAAAAAACCGTATACTTAGACAAATTAAATAAGTAATCCTATAATAATTTTGAAATATATTTCATGTGGAAAAAAAACTTACATATAAAATCTCTTACGTCTAAGATACATTTTACGATTTAACGTCTTACTTTTAAAGTTTTGGGTAATTTTATTTTATTCCATGTAAGGTGGTTAAAACAAGACGTAAGACATAGAATATTGACATCAAACGACAAAAAATGTAATTCTATAATATATATCTACAGGGTGGTCATAAAAAAACTTCCCCGATATATGAACCCCTAACGGCCTAACCGCTCAACCAATCGCAAAGAAATTTTAGATATACCAATTTGAAGGTATGCGCTCGAGATCGTGATGATTTAAAGCAATAGAGCTGCCACGGTTACGGTTACAGTGAAAGAATTTCGAAATTTTCGAATGGCAACACCTATTTTTTCATTTTGTTTTCATTCATTTCATTTACATATTCAAATTCATCAGCATATTGAAAAAACATACATTTCGTTGGAATGATATACCTACGAGGAATATTGCTGGCTAAAACACTTGCAAAAAAGACCATTGCGAGGAACAAAAAAGTGGCTACAAGACAAGTTTTTCAATAGCCGATTTTTTTTTTTTTAACTTGTGAACCTAGTAATGTTGTAATATTTGTTTTAGAATGTATTTTTGACTTGTGTTTGTGTACACATTGTGACAATAAAAATGTAATAATTTGTTTTAGAATGCTGATACGTTATATAGGAATGATATTACGTTACGTAGGAACTGATTACGATTGATTGCCACGACATTACACCGGCAATTTTAGTCACACGTGTATCGTTCGAACGCCATTTATGGTTTTTCAGTGCGCTGATGAATTAGCGCAGGAAAGAAAATGGTGTTGCCATTCGAACATTTCGAAATTGTTTCACTGTAACCGTAATCGTGAGAGATCTACTGTTTTAAATCATCATGATCTCGAGCGCATACCTTCAAATAACTAAATCAGAAATTTAATTTTAATTGGTTGAGCGGTTTGGTCGCTAGGAGTATATACATCGAGGAAGTTTTTTTATGACCATCTTGCATGTTATCATGTAGGAAAAGTCTCAAATTTATATAAATCTATATTTCTCTTCAATAAAGTTTGAATGCAATTTTTCATCTTTCATTCAAAAATATTTACTTCACATTTAAATTTATTTAAACATTGGAGAATAGAGAATGCTTTATATATAAACTCCATGTATATTTCAATAATGATTGCTTTTATATTTGTTATTCATACTTTTGATATAGTTAAAATTTTGTTCACAATGTATTTCTGTTGTCATAAATTGCTGTTGATTGCACAAATTTTAGGAGGACTTGTGTTCTAATGAATTCTGCGTATTTATTGCATGATTTGTTTCTTTCTATTAGTAAAAGTTTTCATACGAATATATATATATATATATATATATATATATATATATATATATATATATATATATATATATATATATATATATAAATTCTGAAAACGATAATATGACATATCCTTAAAATATAAAATATTTGTTTTCATAAATAATAAAAAAGAGCTAGAATTTAATATATAAGGTAGTCATAATTAAAGTTACACAGATTATAGCACTTTCTTATTTAATCTAAAATTCTTTTTCCACCAGATTTGCAATGCTCAGAAAAGGCAAAAAGATATAAAAAATTGTTTCAAAATTCTATATGATATGAAGTAATATGATCAAGCCGTTGACTGCGCTAAATAAAAATTTTTACAGTAATAAATGTAGCAATCTAAAAAAATATATTCATAATAAAAGTTGTATTATTTACGATTATTCAGAAAACGGAAACAGAAGAAGTCCTTACATGAATTAAACACAAATACAATAGTATATTTTAACATTCATGCAATATATGAAAGGTTTTTAGCATATATACATTAATATTTATTTGTAGAAGAATATATTATGTGTATATTTATTTTATCTGTCATATAAACCGTATATTATCGGTGTATAATCGCTTTTAACTAAAAAATCTAATAGATTTTTTCTAACTTCATTTTTTATTCAGAACTCCTACTAACAACACCAATTCGCATTTCTTCTGAAAAATAGTAATTATGTATTCAAAGAAAGTTTAAAAATTTATTAAGAGGGGTACTCTTGAAGCCGCATATTAACGTTTAATAGTTAAAGAAATCGAAGATTTCAGTAATTACAGCAACCATTTTTTCCTAACTATTTTGTTGTTTGAGTGCGAGATCGATTCATTTTAAATGGGTTAAGTTTGTGTTTTATTTTCTGGGAAATTTTAATGTAATTTTGATAAATTTCCCGGAAAAAACATAGTTTTAACTACAAATGGGCTAATTTTCCGTAATAGGGTAACGCGAGATAACAGTAGATTTTTTTTTTTTTAATCAAGCTTGAAATTAATTTTAAAAACTATAATAACCTCTTCAGTCCCGCAGATAAAATAACACTGCGAATACACATTTATTGATTTTTCACAAACAAAAAGACACCACAGATGACAGACGAAACCTTTTTTTGTGATATTGATGCTTTAAGAGGCTGGTAATTTAGGTTCACAAATACGGATCTTAAATTACTAACACCCTTAAAATATCAATTTAATTATCAATAACCTAAATTACGTAGCAACAAACTGAAGGTCTTGAATTAATTGAATGACCTAAAAATTCTCAATATTTTATTGTAAAGTGTTTAAGTTAATTAATTATGAAAATTTCTTACTTTCTTGGACAAACTGGAATGCATTTTCAAAACTCAGAAGAAAATAACACTCATATTATGATGAAATAAGCATCAGTGCTGCCATTAATTGGTTTTGATCCAAAGCCAAAAACCTTCAGCTATACATTAAAAAAAAAAAAAAAAAAAAAAAAAAAAAAAAAATCAAATAGTTTGGATTATATCCTCTTCGGTTCGTAAGTATCCCACGTGATACTTTCGAACCGAGGAGTATAAACACTAAATTAAGATGCATTTTTGAAACATATTGTATTTGAATGTAGACATTTTACTTGTATTCGACGGCGTAAAAATTTAAATACGATATTTAGAAGTTTGAATTGTTTGAAATAAAGCAAAATTGAATATTCACGCAATTGCTTTTGCCGGTATGATGCCAAAGTTACTCACGAACATGTGTGTTTTTGCATTATAGTATAAATTTGCCCACATATCACTTTCTTTGTAAAAAAATCTTCATAAGTAAAGAAGCACGGAATATAATATAGAACATAGAATATTATGATAGCTAGTACAAATGTAAACAAAAAAAAAAAAAAATGCTCTGAGGACGTTAAGCTAAATCATACCGAAATTAGATGGTACAAGATATAATGTTTTGTCTATATTATTTTTATCACATGTGATACTTTCGAACCGAGGGGATTAAACAGTAAATTAAGATGCATTTTCAAACATATTGTATTTGAATGTAAACATTTAACTTCTATTCGACGGCGTAAAAATTTAAATTTCACGATATTTAGAAGTCAATTATTTGAAATAAAGAAAACTGAATATTTATGCAATTGCTTTTGTCGGTATGATGTCAGAGGTACTCACGGAAATGTGTGTTTTTGCTTTATAATATAAATTTGCCATAACCCACATACCAACTTCTTTGTAAAAAAAAATCTTCATAAGTAAAGAAAGACGGAATGTAATATATAACATTATGTTAGCTAGTAAAAATGTAAACGAAAAAAATAAATAAAATTCTCTGAGGACGTTAAGCTAAATGATACCGAAATCAGAAAGTACAAGTCATAATGTTTTGGCTATATTAATTTTTATCCGTCTTCTAGTATCACTAAGTATCATATTAATACTCATTAATTCAGAAATTCTTCATTAAATATTTTAAATAAATATTAATTTTGTATTTATTCATATATATATAAATAGAGGGTTAGAACATTTTGCTTTTCATTTAATAATTTGCTTGGCAATATATAAAGGGCACATGGAACATATCGACAAATAAAATGAAGCAGTTTTTGCAACATATTCGACATCATGCATATTTACTTAAAAATAGAGATAGAAATGAAAGTAAATA
This sequence comes from Maratus speciosus, assembly GCA_963932465.1. Taxonomy (NCBI): domain Eukaryota; kingdom Metazoa; phylum Arthropoda; class Arachnida; order Araneae; family Salticidae; genus Maratus; species Maratus speciosus. The sequence continues at coordinate 537,557,697 of OZ010790.1, read as the reverse complement.
TATGCATCATAGTCCATATATAAATCAAAAGAAATTAATTTCATGCATAAATTAGTTTTCAAGAACTAATTAACTTTTAATATATTTTTTTTAACACTGAGTCTGTTCGGTACACTTTTCTAAAAAATTGTTGAATATATCACCTTAAAATTTGTTGTAGTGTCAGAAAACATACTAATTGATAATAATAAGAAGTAATTTCCACTTTGCCTTAAAAGAAATAAATATATATATATATCTGCTAAAAACTTTGAAAATTTTAAAAAAATTAACATATTTTTCATTATTTAAAAAAAAATCTTCCAGACATATAATGCAATTTAAAAAAAAAGAAACAAGCTATTTACACAATTTTGGAAAGTTTAAACTGTTTACCTGAAATATAATTTTAGAAAAGTGTACCAAAGCATAAAATAACATATATTGAATAAAATGCAAAGAAAATATATATACACACCCGCAGTGCTTAAAATATATTACTTTAAAATCTTCCAGCACCATAATCTTTTAGATTCATAATCATTTAGTACCATAACCTTTTAGCTCTATTTTTTAGGCTGATTATTAAAAACTCGAAAGTTTGCACCATTTTATGTTCCATGTGCTCTTAAACGTATTATGTCTTAATTTGTAGCAACCAATTTAGCAATAATGACCTATCTTCTCGAATGTGGACATACTGTCACAAAAAAATATAGAAAACAAGTCTTATGGCACAGACAAAAATACAGACAAATAAGGAAATTCAATATAGATCTTATGTGATGTTTCTTTCATTAAACTACCGGTAGCTTAGTGAGTAAATATCGACATGGAAGACATGTATTAGCTTCTTGCTTCAAAGAATGTCTGAATCATTCCCTTAGGTGTTGGTTCTGTTGTAGTCTCATAAACAGATGGTGATATAGAAAGAAAATCAGGGATTTATTTTATGAAGGGCGAAGAAAGAGAGATATTTTATGTTTATCAGAGAATTTCGAAGTTTTATTTATATTCGAATATGAAAGTAGTCGATTTTATTCGTTAATGAAATACTTTCTGATTAAAGTAAGATAAAAGTTCGTTTTAATTACTTGGCGAAGAAGTTTAAAAGAAATTTCCGTTTACATACTTTTACTTTCTTCTATCTTCAATAGAAGAAAGTATTGTAATCGAAATGTTTTTCTATTTTTGGTTTTCGACGAATTGTCACATTTTAGGGGTCAGGAATAAAAAGAAAAGCATGTTTATACAAAATATCGGTCTGTCCGTGAGTCCATGTTTAGCCGTTGTACCGTCGAAAAGTGTATGAAGTTATGCATAGAATTGAACCAATTTGTTTTGCATGTTTTTGACTGTGGCCAGCAGGTAATCTTTCAATTTGGAAATATCCCGCCGTAAGTTGGCGCTGTGATAGCAATTTTTGTTCCATTTCTATTATTGTACCATCGACAAGTGAATGAAGTTACGCATAGAATTAAATCAAATTTTTCGTGTATGTTTTTGGTCATCACCAGCAGGTCCTCCATAACTTTCAAAATATTTCACCGGAAAAAGGTGCTGCAATAGCACTTTTTGTGAAATTTTCTCAATTCTCTTGGTTCTTATATACATTGGTGGATTTCTTTATTTCTAACAAACGACCAGGCCCATATCTGCCGCCTCGCCGCAGCTTAACGGGTTTCATACCTGTATTGGGACGTCGACAGTTCTCGCCGCGTACCGGCAATAAATTAATGATTACCCAGATCTTCATCCTTTCGGCAGTGCCTACTGCTTAGATGTGAACTTTGTTAATAGGCTTACTTAAAATTTTGATCTTGTTGTTTTGTACCTGCGCTTTTCTACTCAAGTTGATCTCCCGATTTAGAACCTTGGTCATTTGACAAAACCGTCACCTGACAAGGCACCTCCAGGGGTAATAGAGGCGTACATGGCGGACATCAGCTATTCTCCAAACCGATGGTTACATTGTAGGATTGTGCTGCTACGGGAACATCGCATCCTGCTAAGCGGGCTATTTTCAAGCAGCTGATGATTACAGAGTAACGAAAATCTATTGATTTTATTAAATATCATGAACGAGTTTAATTCGAGGTTCTACTCCGATTAATTAACTGAAGCAGAAATTTAAGATAAAAATCTAAGTTGGTATAGCATTGATTTAATAATATACGTTATACGTATTATATGTTGATTTAATAATATGTAGTCAGATATAAAATTGTAGAAAATCATCGGATTAGTATGAATTGACGTCTTACATGAAAAAGAACTTTAAAAGAATTCCTAAAAGGCTAATTTTTAGGATAACCAATCCCCGACTTTAAAATGTCGTTAAGAATGTGTACAAATGCGTCGTTATAAGGTAAATTCATATTTATAATAAAACAAACGAACATAAGCAATGTAAAATTTATCTTGGCAAGATAATCAAGTTATGTATACTCAATGTTTTCAGTATCGGCAGCAGTACCAATGCACTCGCATGTATACACAAATATTGCTCCAAATGGTTGACACATTTAGGAAAATTTAAGTTGATTTTCTTATAATAACAAATAATCAAAATGTCAGACCTCAACACAATAGCAATACAGTTTTAACTTAGTTTTTTCTTTTGCCTAAAGATAAAATTTTGGAGTAATTTAGATATTAGAAATAATTTAATTTTGTAACATTGATATAAATTTAGCATAGGGCTATATGCTTTCATGGAAGAAAATGATTCAATAAAGGAAAAGTACAATTCTAGAAATAAAATGAAATATATATAAATTGCATAAATATATATACACATACACACACGCACACTCACTATAATAAAATAATTTTAAAGCCACGTTTCTCCAACAAGTTTTTTTTAACAATAATTTTCATATTTACCTTACAATTGTCCTTTATAACTCTACGGCCAAGATTTTCAATCAGTTAATTAGCTTCAAAATAAAATATCACGATATATGTAAAAAAGCTGTAAAAGTAATTTATGTACTTTATATCTTTACCTTATATAAACCACTTATATAAATAACCACACTTAATCATTTGTGGCTAAAGAACTCCGATTTGAAAATTATTTACTCAAAAGTTAGAATACATCATTATAAGTGTTTTTTTAAATATATTTAAAAAATAGAACATAAAAAATATATTGTCAAAAATGTACTTTTTTCACAGCTGCAAAACTGAGAAAATTACAGCTCTTTTTACCCGACTGACAGAAAGGGTTATGTGTTTCACGCGTATCTGGGTATGTGGATTTCTTTATACCCTCGAAACATACCAACGGCTGGAGGGATTTTAATGAATGAGGTCTCTATCGATTCGTCTTAACCGTCGGATATAGGCTAAGTTTTGTTTTTCTAAATTCAAAATGGTGGCCGTAAAATAAAAAATGGTGGTAGAGACGAAAAAATATTTTTATGCACCATACTGAGTGGCATATCATTGGATAGGTCTTTCAAAAGGAAGACGATGTTTCTTTGACTATTTTATAGTCAGGAGCTCCGTTTAAATATTACAGAACCTGGAAGTTGTGCAAGTAGGATCTCTAGCTTTACTGCAACTCTAACCTTCGTAGACATCAATAGGCCTCATCGAAACAGTATGTTTATAGATAGGAACTAACAATTAAACATAACTTAAAAGTCATCAATACAAGTAAATAAAAAAATAGGTAAGTAATATAAAAAATATTGGGTCGTTCGGGAAGTCGTGTCCGTTTGAGAAAATCAATTCATAGCGGAAAATTCTATCATTTAATCATTAGACAGTGATTCCGATATCTAACGTCTAATAATTACAGGGCAGAATTTTCCGGTACGAATTGATTTTCCCAAACGAACACGACTTTCGGAACGACCCAATAGTTTCACATTGATGAGAAATAATTAATTTGTTCGCTTTTCAAGCAGTCGGGTTTTTTAATTTTTTTAATTTTTTATAAATATTGTCGACTTTTCAGTAAAAAAATATAAAGTATAAGAACTTACCCTTGTAAAAAAATTATTTTTGAACTCCTGCAGCATTTTTAATTTTACAAAATCTACGCAATTGGTTTTAGCTTTAACGAAGTGAAATTGGTCAAAAATTAAGTAAAATTTTGGAATGTAAAATTAACTCAGAGAACACGTCTGTTGTGAATTATATGAACAATCCATATTAATCTCCGTGTTTGAAGATAGCAGTAATAAATATTATCGCCTTTTAAAGCCCACACTATAAGTAACATTCATTTTTCTGTACGTTGCAGATATATAACACTACGATACTAAGACTTAATTTTATTGTATGTACAGTTGTGGAAAAAAAAGTAAACACCCCCTACTAACTCCTCAACAGATTATCGTAGACAAAAGTTACTGGTACCGAACGATTGTAAATAAAGTCTACTTTTAAATGATGTATATAAAATTTGCTTAGGTGGTAATCTACATATTAAAATGAATCCAAACTTCCTTTTGTTCAATAGCAATACCCAATTTTAACGAGATATTTCAAATCTTCGGTTCAAACTATGCCTAGACACCAAATTGCAAGTCATTTGAATAAGTTTTTGAATTATAAACATTCAAAATTTAGTGCTTCTAATGTTAAATTACATTTTCATATTTTTATTTATATCTCCTGAATTTATGCTCCTAATGTGATAATTTTTCGTGTAGCAATAATACTAATATACCCAAACATAAATACGATGAATTTGCAATTTTTATAATTTTATTATATGAATTATGAAATTAATATTCGAAAAATTTATGAATTGCAACCTACAATTTTTTTGATGGATTTAGATTTATCGAGTCCTGCTTTATGGAAATCCAAAATTTCACGTTTTTCTTCCAAGTAGTTTTCAAATTATTCTTAAAAAACGGCAAAATAATGGTTTAAGGGGTCGTCTATGATAGAAGTGAATAGATATTTTGAAATTTCTTCAACTGTACTGTAATCTAATAGGCTTCATTGATTGCTTGAGTAGCGTTGATGGTGCCTTGATCAAGAAGGTGGCTCTCTCGATTAACAATCCAGTACCAACCTTCAATTTGGATACACCCCTTATCCTCCTGAGACCCCGCGTCCATCCTATTGGACATTTTTATTTTTTGTATAAAATACTTAATTTCAGTTGAAACTTGTGAGTACTTGCTGCCCATTATACTAGATAGTCTAGTGCTGCTATCTGTATGCCGAAATAATAAAAATATTGCATCTAAATATGTATTTTAATCATTTGAAAGAGGCAGGGAACAAGATAAAGACTGTTGAAGGTAAGCCGACAGTTTTAATGCTAATTATATATATATATGTTTTAAATATTTTAATATTTATGCTACACACATCTAATTTTGAATGTTGTATCAATGAAATGACATCGCTGTTTAAGTAATCTAATGTATATTTTAGAGAATAAACAAAAAAACTTTTAATGTCCATTCTATTGGACGTTGGGTCTTCATCAGTTGTTTTTATTCATATTAGACTCTCTTTGTATACTGAAGAGAGACATTAGTTTTTATTTAAAAATCAACACAGTATTGAAAACAAATAATAGATACAGAAGTGGATAATATATTTTCTTAAATAAATAAATAAATACTATCCTAAAATATATAATTTTACTGATAAAATGCTTGTTCTAATCCAGTACATTATTAAATTTTTGATTTCAGTGAAATATATATGTATACATATATATTTAATAAAGCTTTTATTATGTTTTATTCTTATTCATTGTAACTATTTTTGATATTATTCTTCTGTTACTATGCTATTTATAATTGAATTAATAAATTTAATTATATTTAATTAGTAAAAAAATTTTTAAGAAAATACAATTAAAGATAACAGTATAAGATTATAAATAAACTAATTTAGATTTCTTTTAAATTTCTTCTTGGCATTTACTTGCTAATTGTGGTAGCTGTGCCCCTAATTATTATCATTATTGTAAGAAACAAATGACTGGTGTTGAGGAGAGATAAAAAACAAAACACAATGTTATTAAATTACCCTTCTTCTATTTGATGAAGCAAAATTTAATTTAAGTGATATTTAGAAGTGACCTACAAACGATTAAAACACACTCCTGATGTCAACAAACTTTGTAGGGAAAGAAATAGGAACTTGATGGTAAATATCTGGGTTTTGAAGCCTATGTAGCGATCTTATCTTACTTGACAAGTATAAAATAAGGTTGTGTGCATGAAATGCAACTTGTATTGGTATATTCGTTTAACTATAAAAAATAATTGCAGGCTTTTTATATTATTTTGCTGTTCGTATGTTGTTTATAAATAAATTAGTTAATTTAATTGAATTTAAATAGAAATAAAAATTTAAAGAAAATATAACTGAAGATAATAATTTTAGATTATAAATAATTGCATTTTATTTCTTTTTAATTGCCTTTTGGCATCCAAATGTCAATTGTGATAACCGTGCCACTAACTATTTATAATTATTTTTAGATTAAAACTTTTATTGATGCGTTAGATATTTTTTAAATTCCCTTTTAAAAAACTATTTAAAAAGTCACTAAATTGATTTATGCTTTTCAAATGCATTTCATCCAAAAATACTTTTTCTATTTGTTACATTTTCAATATTTCAGATTATTAATTTATCGTCTGCATTATTTCTCTATTTAAATTTAAATATTTAAGTTCAAAAACAAGTTTAAAAACGTATTAAGTAAATAAATAAAAAGCATTCTAAATAATTTATATTCCGTTAATAATCCTATAATTAATAATTTTTCAAAGTAATAAATATTATAATATGCAATTAAATATAATTCTAATAGTGTACAGATCTTTTAAAATATAAACATTACGGAAAATCGTTCGTTAAAGTAACTTACAATGCTTTTCTTACAATCGCTTACTTCCGAAAATATAAATTTAAAAAGTTATTTAATATTAATTATTTTATTCCAAAACTATTTTTATTGGATGCTACTATTCATTTCTAAGCGATTGCCAAAATTTCATTAATTTTGAACCGTAATTTAGCGAGATATCCCCATTACAAAATTTAATCACTTCTGTCAGTTTTAAAAGACGCGCGATCCATTTTTTTCCCCGACGCAGTTAGACATTTTTTATCTTTCTTCCTCGCAGAAAAGGACGTCGTGACGTCACTCTATCCTCCATCTTGTTTTGGTATCACGGCGTGACATCGCTGGTACTCAGGAATGCAACTTCGATTACGATACAAATCGTTATCGACATTTCGATTGCGATGAAAATCGCTATCGTGATGACTCAGATGTGCACGTGCCAGTCGCTGATTGGCGAATTTAAGTTGAGCGTCAGTTTTAACGTTCTTTTCGGGCCATCTGTTTTTACTCTCTCTCTCTCGGGACGATGTAGCAGGAGGTTGTTGTCGGGCGGCGGGGGTTTTCTGGCCTCAGTCGCTCTGTCAGAGTTCCGTGCGTAACGAGCAAAATTTTTAGGTAAAAACTTTCGTCAGCTTCACGTCTAAGAACATCGATCCATTTATTTTATTTTATTTCAATATTTCTACAAGAGAATTCCAGCAACATCAGTGACGTGTTATGTTAAGGATGTGAGGACCTGTCTGCTGTTTTTCTTCATAAAACCTGCTTGAGGAGCTATCTGCTGCTCTCTCTATTATTCAAAGACGATGACAACCAACAGCTGCTGTCACTTCCAATGATGCGGCAGAATGATGACAACTGTCCCCTGTAATTTCTTCATAATTTCTTAAGTACTTCTTCTCAACCTCATAAATTATCTACAGCCTCAACTGCAGGAAGGAAACCATCCCTTTATAAAATTCTTTTTTTCTCTGTGTGAATTCTCAAAGCATCTGAGTGCTACAACTTATCCAGAATCCTTCTCAACCAAAAACTTTTCGGATTACTGAACTTTTAGATAGAAAGAACTGTGGACATGAATTAAAATTCGGACAACATATCTCAAGCCTGTTTTAAATGAACAATCCAAACATCCTTCCACATTACCGCCAGCTAGTCAATGGAAATAAACACCTGTTTTTAATATAATCTAAAAATATATCCTCATCACTCTGTTATTTCCTGGCCAGGAAAATATTTTACTTCGTCATTATTAGTTTTATATAGTATTTCAGTACATATAAAATAATTTTGCAATAAAAAATGTGTCAACTGTACCTTCAATCTCCGGGTGAGTTATTTTACACTTTCTTACTTTTCAGCCTCCATTGTTGAATATGTTTATGGCAACATTTTCTAAATTATTTTTAATGCTTAACTTTAATTCTTAATATTTTCATTGGTTGCCAATCCATTTTAATTTTCAGACAACCACTACGGCGATCCACGGCCACACAAAAATATAGCTTTTGGCGCCTTTGACCAATTTTTAGGTGTTCGAACATGGTCAATGTCTGAAAATCTTAACTTTAAATGTTTAACTTTTGGAAATTATAATGTGCAATATTATATTTCAAAGATCGTTTAACGATTTTTTTTAACGGTTATTTTATTTTAACTTCATTAATATTTTCTGTTATTGCTGATAAATTTTAACTTGATTCAAATGATTAATTATAAAAAGAAATTCCTAAGATAAGCGTCCTTGTGAGCACCAAAAAAAATAATATTTTGATATAAAGTGTATTTTATATATATTCTTATATTTTATATATATATTCTTATATTTTATTTGTTTCATTTCTTATATTTTATACAATAGATTTTGAAAAGATTTTATTATTATTTACCTATATTTGTTTATTGATAAATTTAATTTATGCAGATATAATTTTCTCAGTCTTTTAAAAAAAAAAAAGAAATATTGCTTTTTAGTTGTTTTCATATTTTGCTTATTAAAATTTTTATTTTATTTTGCTAAATCATGGCAAACAATCGCGCACTTTTTCGGTCGATGATGTCGGCGATTCCGCCTTTTCATGGCCACCCTAATGAAAATGTTAACATCTTTTTACAAAATTTAGAAGATGTATGCAACATTCAAAATATCACAGACGTAAACCGCATTACTCTGTTGAGACTCCTGTGTAGGGAAAAGGCTTCTGAATTTTTGTCAACTGACAAACGTGTAAGCGAAGAAAAAAGTTTTGGAAATGTAGCAAATTTGATGAAATTAAAATTTGAATACAAACAAAATTTCCAGGAAGCGTCGTATCAGTATGGGCGCATAACTCAACAGCCGAAACAGTCTGTGCTTGATTTAGCGGAGGAAGTCAGGGCTACGGTTAACAATATGGCTCCAGGTTCTGAGGATAATGCAGCATTAGACTCATTTAAGGCTAATTTAATGTCTTCCAAATTTTTAGAGGCCTTACGTACTGACATTAAAGTTGAAGTTCTTAAATTCGGAAAAAAAATTTTGATGAAATTGTAGCTAAGGCCGTAGATATTGAAAAAGCGCTGGAACATAATACTTTTGATCTTAACACTTTACAAGTTGCACCATCCACCAGTAATCCAGACAGTTTGCTGGAAAAACTTTTGAAATGCCAGGAAGATCAGAATAAACAAATTGCTCAGCTGACAGAAACGGTGCAGAAGATGAAAGAGGAAAAGCTGTTATGTCAGATTTGCCGCAAGGCACACAGTGCCAAAGATTGCTGGTACTACCTAGAGTTTCAAAACTCGAATGGTAGAAACGGTACAAATTTTTCAAGAGGGGGCATGAATAACAGTGAGGCGAATTATTTTGTTAATGAAAATAGTAATTGGTATAATAACAATCAAAGGGGTTTTCAGGATAATGGCATAAGATATAACCGTGGAAGAGGTCGTAACAATTACAGACCATACAACCGTTCAAGAAGACATTTAAACGGATAAAGAGTTCTGAAATTGATGTAAATAATTCCCCCCCTCATGATTGCAGGGCCCTAGATTCTTTTTTTTTATAATGATGAGGGTATTAAATTAAGTCCTAATGTAAATACCGATAAAATTTTGATGAGCTGCAATATAGATAACTCAGAATTACCAATAATTAAACTTAAATTTGGAAAACTCGCTTTTGATGGGCTTTTAGACAGTGGAGCGAATTTGTCACTAATACAACCACATGCAATTGATCTTCTTAAAAAACAAAATAAATTAAATTTCTTATCACGCTCTGTAAATATAAAAACTATCAACAATTCTTCTATTCCTTTTTTTTCAACGGTGCAACTTAAATTTCGAATTCAGAACACTTGGTTCACTAACACATTTTTCATTACTCATGACAATTGGCACTCCAATTATCAAATTATTTTGGGCTACGATTTCCTCAATAGAAATAAAGTTCTTTTGGACTCAGCGAATCAGCAACTTATTATGGGTCACCTTACTTTTCCTTTTGCCAATAAAAACCCTGATTCTTTGCAACCTGTAAATAATAATGACAATAGTAACATTTCACCTGATGATAATTTTGATAATTCTAATTCTGTTAATAATCCTTCCCCTTCAGAGTTTAATGCTAATGTTCATAATAACCCAGTACTTTCAAATGACTTAAATTCTTCTCTAAATAATCCAGTATTTTCTAATGATTTAATTTCTTCTCAAAATAATTCTGAAATGTCAAAAAATTTTGTTAAACCAGCCAATCAAGTAACTCTAAGACCCAATCAAGGCAAAATTATTAAACTTAAACCTCTTCATAAAATTAGTAATTCCTTAAACTATTTATTTTGTCCAACATCAAATAAATTATCTTTAAAATTAAATTTCAGTCTACATCAACCTGATGCAAACAATGCCATTCTTTTATATGTCCACAACAATACTGATAAAAACATAATAATTAGAAAGAAAACTAAATTAGGATTTATAAAGCCCATTTCAGAAGACCAAATTTCAACTCATGACAATACTCAAACATATCAAGTTAATTCTTTAATTACTCAGGAAATGCTAGAACTTAGAGAAAAAGAACGTACGTCTGATAAATTTAATATTGCCCACTTACCTGATGCTGAGAAAAAACGTGTTCTTAGTCTATTAATGGATAACTCCGCTGTATTTTCTTCGTCTTATGACACTCTTGGCTGCACTGATAAAGTAGTTCCTGAATTTAAATTGCTTCATGACTTTGCACTGCAAACAAAACCCTATCCCATTCCTAAAATAGCCAAAGATTTTGCTCGTAAAGAAATTTCTGATCTCTTAAAGGCAGGAATAATTCAAAACTCTTCCTCTAACTATTGCTTTCCAGTTCTTTTTGTACATAAAAAATCTCTTCCTACTGATGATCCAAGTAAATTAAAATTCCGTATGGTTATTGATTACCGTCTTTTAAATGCAATTACTGAACCCTATAAAATCTGTCTTCCTAGAATTAATGAAGTAATTCAAAACATTTCAGGTAAAAAACTGTATACGGTATTAGACTTAAAATCAGCATTTTTTCAAATTCTTCTGCAGGAAAAAGACAGGGCAAAATTAGCGTTTGCAACTGAGTATGGAAATTTTGAACCTACCAGATTAGCCTTTGGCCTCGTTAATAGTACTTCTTATTTTCACACATTAATTAATGATTGTTTGGACCCATTAAGGGGCAAAAATGTTCAATATTTTCTTGACGATATTATTGTGGCTGCTGATTCTCTAGAGGAAATGTTGTCATGGCTCCAAAAAGTATTTGACAGACTTAAGGAATTTAATTTAACTTTAGACCCAGCAAAATTACAAATTTGTCAACAAGAGATAACTTACCTTGGTTTTAATTTGCATCAAAATGGTCATTCCCCCTCACCAGATAATGTAAATAAAATAAATAAATTTCCAAGACCCACTAATGTAAAAGAAGTACAAAGTTTCTTAGGAATGATCAACTATTTTAGACATTTAATTTTCAATTTTGCTGATATTGTCCAACCAATAGTTAATTTAACAAAAAAGAATGCTAAATTTTTTTAGAGTAAAGAATGTCAAGATTCCTTCCTGAAAATTCAAAATATTCTCCTCAATAATCCTACAGTTAAGAACTTTGATGAAAATAAAGAGGTATGTTTGGTAACAGATGCGTCAAAAAATGCTATCTGTGGAATTTTGTTACAGCGTCATGACAATCAATTTTATCCCATAGAATTTTATTCCAAAAAACTTAACAAGGGCGAATCTAATTATCCATCCATTAAAAGAGAATTTTATGCAATTTATTCCTCCATTAAACATTTTCACGAATACTTATATGGTAGGCAATTTAAAATTTTAACTGATGCCAAAGCACTCACCTATCATATGAAATTAGAAAAACAATCTGAAATAATAATTAGATGGATAATGTATCTACAGGGCTTCAATTACAAAATTGATCATATCCCAGGTCTTGTGAACCCCGCAGATTTCCTTTCTCGTGTTGTTGACCCCCCTGACAACCCTAACTTAATTGTAAACGCATTAAATATTTTTATTCCCACTAATGACTCCCTAACGACCGAGAATATCCTAAAAGAACAACTTAAAGATGCTAAACTTAAAGATATAAGAGATAAATTAATTGCTAATAAAATACATAATTCTGCTTATTCTATAAATCCAGATAACAATTTAATTATGATTGCCAGGAAAAAGCGTAATAGAGTTAATAAATCTAAGAAAATATATATTCCTAAAACTTTAATTAACAGCTGTATCGCTCTGGGACATCAAGTGCATTTTGGGATAAATAAAACAGTAGATACAATTTCAAAACTTTATTTTTGGGATGGTATGGTTAAAGATATACAGAATTTTGTAAATACTTGTGAACAGTGCTTACCTCACAAAAGTAAACAAACAAATACAAAACCTAGTTTTATTTCCAAATCTGATTTAGCGCCGGGAGAAATGATTGCTATTGATGTTGTGGGAAAACTTCCTAGATCACATGATGGAAAATTTTTTATTTTAACTATAGTTGATCATTATTCACGATTTTTAGAGGCTATTCCACTTGCTAATGTGACATCTCATTCTGTTATTAAATCTCTTAATGATTATTTTTCGAGGTATGGGATACCAAAAGTTTTGTTATCTGATAACGCTAAATATTTCACCTCGAATGAAATTAAACAATTCTTAAAATCATTAAAAATTAATCATAGAAATTCATCCATCTATTACCCGAAATCTAAAGGTCTTGTTGAACGAATTAATCGTTCGCTTAAAGAGTCAGTTGCCTCTCTGTCTGATCAAGTCATTGAATGGTCAGACAGACTTAAATTTTTCGTTCTCCATTATAATAACTCTAAACATGCTGTAACAAATTTTACGCCAGCCAATTTATTCTTAGGTAGGGATTTAAATTTGCCAATCGATACTTTTCAACCGGCCAAAGAGGTTGAAGAACCAAGTATATATTTCAAAAAATTACAAGATCATATTTCAAAAACTAGAGAATTGGTTAAACAGAATGAGGAAAAATATTTCGCTCAGAATGAAAAATATTTAAAAGGTCGTCCGCCCCCAGTATTAAAGCTTGGTGATGTTGTGTATTTAAAGAATTTAATTCATACTCCTACTTTCATGCCAAAAAATACAGGACCTTTTAAAATTACAGGAGTCTTTAGGGGTCATAATCACCTAATTGAGCATGTTAATGAACCGCTAAATTGTGCTAAATTACATGTTAGCAAATTGATTCCGACTGGACAAACAAAGTAAGGTTTTTCTGCCATTTCTAATATGGTTTCATCCTTTATGTACAATTTTAACTTTTATTATTATTATTCCAAATCATAGTATATTATCCTAACTTCATTTCAATTTTCATTTATTCATTTTTAAATTTAATTTTAAACTCAATAGTGTGACAACTTATCCGGTTTCACCCATTTGATACTAAACGGTTCATGAGGTAGCTTCTTTTGAATTACTCAATGCATATGTGTCTAGCTAACTCGTTATGTTTTGAGAAGTATCTTTTAATATTCTTTTTGACTTAATTCATTTATAGTATCATTCTTTAATTTAACCTTTTGCAATAACTACCTATTTCAATATAAATCTTACTTAGTTGTCACAAGTCATATTTGACCTTTCAGTATTCTTTTATAAAGGATTGAACTTTATTTTGGCTTTTAACCTTACACTTTACTGCTGTTTGTAACTTGATGTGTCATTATTTTATAATTTTAATTTAGGATCCTAATTATTAATTTTCTTTAAAGAATATCAATCTATTAAGTTTGATTAAATATTGAGACAAAAAAAAAAAAAGAAAGAAAGAAATTAAATTAAATTTATTTCATAAATGTTATTTTGATAATCTTTACAATGCGCATGCCTTATGGTTCTAGAAGAGATTTAAATTCTATGTAAAAGATGGAGTTTCTGCTCTAAGCTTTTCTAAAAAAAAATTTTTCGATTTTCTTTAAATTCTAGACCATTACACACAGAGGGTCAACTCGGCTTAGTTTGGGGTGTAAAATTTAGCACAAATTCTGCCCTTCCGACATTCCCTCACGGTATGGTCTCTGGTATAATTTGGAGAATTTTGAAAATTTGTGTGAAATTGTGTCGATGACTTCCATGTATGGTTGTCAACAGGTTAAAATTATTCCTTTTCTTTTCGACACTTGTGCAATTCTTAAGTGATGTCTTCTCTTAAATTTCAATTGCATTATATTTACACACTTATATTGTTATATTTTTAAAATGTATGTTTGTCTCACAATCACATCATTACTTCAGTAGTGTCCTGCTATATGTCATTGACTCTTGCTCAGTTCCATTTTACATAAAGTATAGCAATTTTAATCATGTGCAATAACTCATATTTTTTTTTACAATGTGCAATTTCAACTCAGTTATGTATATAGTATATCTCTATCATTCGTTTGTTTATATTGCAATAAGAATTGTAATGGTGTTCACATAGATATTTACGTTTCAATTAAGTCGTAGGATTTTATTAATTTTTCACTCACCCAGAGAAGTGTTTGTATATTCTATGTATTGTTGTGTATCTGTTTCAACATATTTAGTGTTTAGTATTCAGTATTATTTCTATATTCATTTTGTTTTGCATTTGTTTAGTGTACTGTAATTGTTTTTTTTTTATTGGATTACTTACAGAGAAGTGCATCTCTGAAGATTTTCCAATCGTTTGAGTGCGTCACTTGAACGTTTAGTTTGTTTGTGCATTCAGTTATGCATTATTGAGATCCCAGTATCTCGAACTTTTTTTTTCATAATTTTTTTTTCTATGGGCTGCAGGTAAATGTTACATTTTCAATATTTCAGATTATTAATTTATCGTCTGCATTATTTCTCTATTTAAATTTAAATATTTAAGTTCAAAAACAAGTTTAAAAACGTATTAAGTAAATAAATAAAAAGCATTCTAAATAATTTATGTTCCGTTAATAATCCTATAATTAATAATTTTTCAAAGTAATAAATATTATAATATGCAATTAAATATAATTCTAATAGTGTACAGATCTTTTAAAATATAAACATTACGGAAAATCGTTCGTTAAAGTAACTTACAATGCTTTTCTTACAATCGCTTACTTCCGAAAATATAAATTTAAAAAGTTATTTAATATTAATTATTTTATTCTAAAACTATTTTTATTGGATGCTACTATTTATTTCTAAGCGATTGCCAAAATTTCATTAATTTTGAACCGTAATTTAGCGAGATATCCCCATTACAAAATTTAATCACTTCTGTCAGTTTTAAAAGACGCGCGATCCATTTTTTTCCCCGACGCAGTTAGACATTTTTTATCTTTCTTCCTCGCAGAAAAGGACGTCGTGACGTCACTCTATCCTCCATCTTGTTTTGGTATCACGGCGTGACATCGCTGGTACTCAGGAATGCAACTTCGATTACGATACAAATCGTTATCGACATTTCGATTGCGATGAAAATCGCTATCGTGATGACTCAGATGTGCACGTGCCAGTCGCTGATTGGCGAATTTAAGTTGAGCGTCAGTTTTAACGTTCTTTTCGGGCCATCTGTTTTTACTCTCTCTCTCTCGGGACGATGTAGCAGGAGGTTGTTGTCGGGCGGCGGGGGTTTTCTGGCCTCAGTCGCTCTGTCAGAGTTCCGTGCGTAACGAGCAAAATTTTTAGGTAAAAACTTTCGTCAGCTTCACGTCTAAGAACATCGATCCATTTATTTTATTTTATTTCAATATTTCTACAAGAGAATTCCAGCAACATCAGTGACGTGTTATGTTAAGGATGTGAGGACCTGTCTGCTGTTTTTCTTCATAAAACCTGCTTGAGGAGCTATCTGCTGTTCTCTCTATTATTCAAAGACGATGACAACCAACAGCTGCTGTCACTTCCAATGATGCGGCAGAATGATGACAACTGTCCCCTGTAATTTCTTCATAATTTCTTAAGTACTTCTTCTCAACCTCATAAATTATCTACAGCCTCAACTGCAGGAAGGAAACCATCCCTTTATAAAATTCTTTTTTTCTCTGTGTGAATTCTCAAAGCATCTGAGTGCTACAACTTATCCAGAATCCTTCTCAACCAAAAACTTTTCGGATTACTGAACTTTTAGATAGAAAGAACTGTGGACATGAATTAAAATTCGGACAACATATCTCAAGCCTGTTTTAAATGAACAATCCAAACATCCTTCCACATTACCGCCAGCTAGTCAATGGAAATAAACACCTGTTTTTAATATAGCCTAAAAATATATCCTCATCACTCTGTTATTTCCTGGCCAGGAAAATATTTTACTTCGTCATTATTAGTTTTATATATTATTTCAGTACATATAAAATAATTTTGCAATAAAAAATGTGTCAACTGTACCTTCAATCTCCGGGTGAGTTATTTTACACTTTCTTACTTTTCAGCCTCCATTGTTGAATATTTTTATGGCAACATTTTCTAAATTATTTTTAATGCTTAACTTTAATTCTTAATATTTTCATTGGTTGCCAATCCATTTTAATTTTCAGACAACCACTACGGCGATCCACGGCCACACAAAAATATAGCACTATTTGATAATGAAAAAATTAAAATTGTGCAATATTTAAAGGTGGCGTATGAACGATAAAAGCACATTTATATTGAGGGGAATTTTTTTTAACAGAAATAAAAATTTAAAAAATATATACCTCAAGATAATAGTTTAAGATTATAAATAAACTGTGTTTTATTTCTTTTAAATTCACTTTTGGCATCCAAATGTCAATTGTGATAACCGTGCCACTAACTATTTATAATTTCTTTTAGAAAAATCCTTTATTGATGTGATAGATTTTTTTAAATTCCTTTTAAAGGAACTATTTAAAAAGTCACTAAATTGATTTATACTTTTCAAATAAATTTCATACAAAAATACCTTTTTTCTCTTTGTTAATGAAAAAATTTAAATTGTGCAATATTTAAAGGTGATGTATGAACGATAAAAACACATTTATGATGAAAGAAAACTTTGCAATTAAGAATTTTTCATTCAGAATCATCTAATTCAATAATATGTTTTTTACAGGACTAAGACCCAATGTCCATTATATTGGATTTGCCAAAACTCTATATATTTTTCAAATTTTAAAATAAATGGTTATATATAAAGTTTTCTAGTCCCATAAAGAGCCTTAATCCTAAAAATGGTAAAATGTGTGCCAAAAATGCGAGCTTGGGTCTCAAGAGGTTAAAATACACTTGTTTTAAAATAATTATTTTCTCTGGAACTTATGATATGAATTGCATAAAAATTTATTTTTAGGCTAATTGAAGGGTGTAGAGTTCATTTATGCTGTCAGAGTTGTGTACTTCTATTGAAAAAAAAAACAAAGTTCTGGTTCGTTTTAATATGCAGATGGTACCTAATCAAATTTTACATACATCATTTAAAAATAGACTTTATTTCAAATCATTCGGTACCAGTAACTTTTTTCTACGATAATTTGTTTAGGAGTCAGTAGGGGGTGTTTACTTTTTTTTCTACGACTGTACCATATGGATAAAACAATAAAAATTTTTAGTTTGGTGCGGTTTTACCATCAAGCGCACAAACAGTTAAAAAATTATTTAAATATCGAATTTCCCAATAATCCAAAGTAAATGGATACAATAAATATCCTTTTTCAAATCAAAAAATTTACTTTACGGCATTATGTGGGAATAAATTGTATAGATGTCTAAATTCATTTTATGCAAAAATTTGGAAAAGTGTCTTCATTTTCCCAAAAAATCAAGGTTATTGAAAAAACTTAAAAAAAAAAAAAACATTTACCTTATAGTAAAAATTCATTCATCGATCAGATGCATAAATGCTGATATTGGCTAAAACTACAAAGAGTTTTTTTTTAAAGTAATATATATAAAATTTAAGTGCGTTTGGTGCTGATATTGCTGTTTACCGAAGTAATATTAAACAGAAACTTTTCTAGTGTCACTTATATAACTATCAAAAAATGTACTAATTAATTTTACAATACAGCTTAAGGTAGAAACAATATTATTTATAATATCACTTCGGTAAAAACTAAACTTTAAAGACCGGCTTTCATTTTTTTAAAAGAAAATTGCCATTTTATGAGTTTACGTGAATATAGTACAAACGTGCTCATTTGTACCAACTTTATGACATGCGCATGTAATTCCTCTCAGCTTTTAGTTAAGAGAAAAAAATTAAAATTTCCGTCCATGCTATATAATTTACATTTAAAAAGGCTAAAAATGAAAAACATAAAATCTATGTTAATATTTTCGCATTAAACATTAACTGAAGTTTTACATGTCGTGTCATGTATTTTCACCGTCTGGTACAATAAACTTCCATCTGTGAAGTTTATGTCAAATTCACAATAACTTCTAAAGAATTCCCTCAAACTATAATCAAACAGAATTCTCTATGGATTTACATTATTCTATAACTTTTATTTGAAAACATATGAGATAGGAACTAAATCGATAAGATGCAAAAGAAATAATTTTTCCGTTCACATACTCTGCATTTCCTTTTCGTGTACACGTAGCAGAACGTGATCTGCGTACTACGCAGATAAAAATATCAAGAGGCTGTCTCTTGCAAATATCTCAAAATCGAAATATTCAACGGAATATTTTCTATTCGGAAAGCACATCTGTATCATCAACAGGTATAGCAGAATTTATAAGATATACGCTGAAATAAGTATGATGTTATGTTCTAAGAAGATAATCAAAATTCTAAAGTGAATTTTAAACGTCAATAATTGTGAATATATTCGTAAAATTAATAGTAAACAGGAATATACAGGTATATATTTCTTATATACTGTATACTCTTCTTATCTATTGTATACTCTTCTTATATACAGTATACTCTTCTTATATTTATCCAATAGCTATTTCTAAAACCGTTAGTTTTAGCAGTTTCAAAAATTTTGCAGATGTTTTAATATTTTCAAAAGCCATTTATAACAAAATAATAATTTTTTAAACACACAAAACTGAAATTTTTATACGGACCTGCGTCGTTGTACTATATTTAGAATTGTTAAATTTATTCCATTTATCTACAACCAAAACTTTGTGCGTTTTGATACCTTGAATATTATGCATTTTTGAGCATTTTTAGTGACATAAAATTACTATTCATAAAACTATCCTATTATAACTATTTTCAGTTAAGAGTATTTCTATATTGACAAATATGGAATAGCAAGTGATTTAAAAGTTACGTTTATTTAAATTTAACTTTTATGGGAAAGCTCAAATTTAAAAAAAAAACGCATTCATATTTTATAATTAAAACGTACCATAGAGGTTTTTCAAGTTCTACAGGTTTAACCGATTTTTAAAAAGTAACACAGATATTCAAAAATAAAATTTTAAATATAAAATTTTAAAATTTGGTTAAATGACACAAATTATTTGCAAACCTATTTCAAAATATCGTGTGATAAATTATTTAAAACTAAATACATTTGACTTTGAAGCAATACAGCGAAATAGCACCGAAAACTGGTGATATGAAGCAATTAAAATAATAAAACTGTAAAAAAATCACCATAAAGTAAAAACAATACATAGGACGCGTTCCGAGCTCAAAATATAACAGTTCGTCATCAGCTACAGTAAACACGTGTCCTTAAGCGGACAAAGTCAAAAATGAACTGAAAGGTAGAGAATGTTGCAAAGAATTAGATAGATGGCGCTAGCTGAAAGGGGCACATGCAGGAGAGAAAAGTGTTGCCAAAAAGATAGAAGAGAAATTGATAATAAAACTGAAATGTAATAAAAATCAAAATAAATATAAAAATATAGAATTTAATTTAAATCAATACATTTGACGGCGCATGTAGCATTTCGCAATCTAATTAGGGTAGATTGAGTGAAGATGCCGTAGTTTTTGACTTAATTGTTTAAAAAATCGCCTCTTGTTTTTATTTGTTATACACTCATTTCTTGTTAAAGTTTGCACTTTTATGTATAATTTAAAAACGTATTTCATTTTACAGATATTATAGAAAGCATCGAAAAATGTGTTTTTGTAAACACTTGCATTTTGGCATTTTACACCAAAAGTATGGATAAGATGGCCAACAATCTTGAGGGAAGATACCTTCTGGAGTGTCAATGTAAACAATAATTTTTTGCAGCCGTATAAAACATAATGGGGCGAATAAAAGTAACTTTAATATTTTACACATATTAATATTGTCAACAAATGTATGTATGTAACAAACGTTGACAATTTAATAAAAGAACAAACTAATATTTCACAAAAAAAATGTTATGTTCTACTAAATATTTAAAAGTATTATGGCTCATAAGTATCCCTATTTTTAAACATTATAATAAGTTTAAATATGATAAAACTTGTGTTATGAAGTGCTTTAGAGACCAGCTATTTTGTTGATTTTTTTTTCATATTCCCCTTAGTTTTTTCTGTAATAGCTCAGATTTGAGATAAACTGCACATTTGTTTAGGAACCACCTTTTATGTAACAAACAGTTTCACTGAATGCACTTGATTCAATCACATTTCCCCTAGGTTTTATTGCATTCTGCTAGACATTCTGAACACTCATTTTCAGTCACTTTAACAAATCCTCATCGTCTGAATCTTGGTATGGAATTTCATCCTCATCCATATCATCGTCTGCTGAAGATTATCTTCTTATAGTATTTGACTTCTCCTTATCTAATTCCTTTTTACAAAGGCTTGAGACACCTAGAAATTTATAGCTGCTACTGTCACACAGATGTAATTTGGCTGTTATAGGCCTTTAAAATTATTTTTATGTGACTATTAAAATGAGAAACAAAAATTTTGTAAAAATTGCGTCATATTTAAAACTATACATTTAAAATGTCTAATTTAAAATAAATTTCTCATAGCGTCTTTATAAAACCGCTTACTCAGCCATTTTATTTAAGCAAATTTTAAATTGTAGGATTGATCTTATTTACGGAACATAGCCGTTGGTTAAAATTAATAATTATTAAACTATTATTTCTAAGGCCAATAAAGTTTATTTATAAGGCAAAGTACATATAGAATCCTCTCAAATAAGGTTCGCATTAAATTTTAATATTTATTTAGGTCATTTTAACCATTTAGAAACTTTATGATTTTAATTAATAAGTTTTTTTTTTTTTTTATCAGATGACTAAAATCCCGATTTAATCACTGATTTAAATTATCTGATTAAAATAGTTGACAAGATAGTAAATAGCCAAGAGTAATTTAAACAATGAAGAAAAATCAAGGAATTTGACAGAAACGTAAAATAATCGGCATCCAGCATCTTACTTCAAGGGAAAACCATCGGCATCTTGCCTCCAAAAATTTTTGTCAACTCACTCCACTGTATTGGGCAAGACGCTGGCCCTCCTACTATCATGAAGAAGCGGGAACCTGCCGCCATTCATGCTTTGCAGAAGGGCCAGGTACCAGTACTCTCTAAATTCATTAGATTTATTTCCCTGGTGTTTAAAATAAGAATTACATAGGCAAGTGAAGAAGTCATGTAAAAGATTTTTGACACTTACCAGAAGTGTTAAGACGAAATAGCAATAAAATAGCTCAACTTAATATTTTCTAAAAAGAACACAAATGGAAATTAAAGTATCAGTTGGAAACTCTCTTCCTTGAGTGGTGTTTCCCTACAGCGGCTGTGCATATAAAAACTGCGTAATAAGGCATCTTGTATAACACGGCATCTCACTTCAGGTTACCCTATATATATGCAATATATGATGAAATTAGTCAATTAAGTAGGTTTTGTAATACAATTAAAAATCTGAAAACAGGTGTTGTTGATTTAGCTGTACAAGCAATGCATAAGTAATAATGATAATTGATAATAAAGCCAGAATGCACTGCAATTAATCCGGTATTAAGGAACTGTAAAAGTGGTACCACATATTGATTGTTATTGCATTAAGTGCGTTTTAGTGATACAACGAATTTTACATGTAGTGTATGCATAACATATATTACAAAACATTTGTCTACGAATTACACTAACATCTATGGAAACCATGTTCAGATAATTCGTTTTGAGGTCAGTCCCGTAACCGGGTCCACAATCAGTTGGCGAATTTTAGTGAACGTGGTTTGGCAGCAAATTAATTACACAGTTTGAAACCTGTATGTTTTGTTGCTGGCTGGTAGACATTTAAAAATAATGGCCCCGTAGGTGACCATTTTCTTGCTCATGTTTGACACCAAAATTGTATTTAATCACCGTTGGACGCAAACATTAATTAGCATTAACGTCCTGTTACAGAACATTAGCCTGTGTTTGAACGGTGTTTTATGATTTAAAGCTGAACGAAATATTTATATAAATCATCTAAACATTTTGATAAGGATTTTCTTTTAGTTTGCCCATCTTCTGGGTTTCACATTTTAAAAATAAATTATATTACAAATGTCGAGTTTCTTCTCTCGATATTTGTATATCTTAGTTGTAGCAAATATGTCATGATATACTTTTGAAATAACATTTTTTTATAATTGAATGGTAATTGGTGTTTATATATATATGATGAATTATTTTTCATATTATATAGCTAATCCTCTAAATTCGATATATTCGGTCTATATAAAGAATGGGCGAAAGATTTGAGTATTTCGGGGAAAATAGATAATACAATATTTATTACAAATTTTGGCTTGAATTAATGTTGCGGAAAGTATGACAATTTTTGCTGGACCTTAAAAACTTGGGACATCAAGCCCAGTATGTTAAAAACTCGGTACCATACATTCATCTTCTACTACGCCGGGACAGGTTAGCTAACTAAATTGACTAAGCTAAAACTTGCTTCTATCCTGCGGATATTTCTTCTGCAGATGGTTAGTGTTTATAAAACTATTTCCACGGATGCACTAACAGTACTTAGTGGTATTCCAGGCATACACTTAACACTCACTTACGAATAATAGAAAAAAAGAATACTACATCTAGAACACGACCCAACACAGTCAGCACTCTCCCTAACAAACATTTACAAAGGAATATCCATAGTTGGACTATGCATCCGGCGGATGAGACATCCCATCTTCAAGTAAATATTAATAAGCATTCTTATACCCCTTCGTATAACCCAGCCATTTTCACCGATGGGTCACGCACGGAAACTGGAGTTGCGTCATTGTTCTGCGTCTTCACAGAGAGTTTTGTGGCTCATCGGTTTGACTATAAGATTGGAGATGACAATTTAATGTTCCAAGCTGAACTCTTTGCAATCCTGCAGGATTTGGAATGGATTGTTCTCCATCCTCAACGTATCTACTTTCAACTTTGCAATGACAGCCTTTTTAGCTTGCAAGAAACCTCTGCCCATACAACTAAACACCCACTAGTACTCCAAATCAAAATTATAATCATCAATGAACTCAAAATCATCAATATGCACAGTAATTTGCCCCGCACAAATCTGAATAAGTAAAGTGAATACACTGTAAAAAAAATTGTAAAGTTACTAAATGTTTTCTAGGAAACTGGGATTCCTAGAACTTTTTATGTAATGACAACAAGAAAAATTCCTGTAACAGATACTGTTACAAGAATTTTTGTTGTTGCCGTTACATAAAAATTCTAGGAATCCCAGTTTCCTAGAAAAACTTTAGTAACTTTAGAGATTTTTTTTACAGTGTAGTTAATGAGCAACGTGATTCATGTAACATTTTTTTATGTTTATGATACTTTATTTCATTTAATTGAGTCAAAGGAAACAAAGTTATCAAAAATGTTTTTCTAAGCACATGTGCTTCCATCGGTTAATCTGACCAGATCTTGATTTCGCGCACCTGTTTCCCAAGCACTATACAAATTATTTATTACGTTATTAGTTCATCTTGTACGATGGGGATCACACTTTTTTCTGCATACATACGTCAGCTAGTCATATAAATATTTTACACATGAAAAATGAAAGTTAATGAAAGTCTGCGGATAAAAATGACCAAGTGTGATCGTGACCCAGTGCGATAGGTTAAATAAAAAGTCTTATCTCTTCAGCTCTCTAATCCAGTGTTTCCCAGTCGAATCCTGATCTTCATCTCCATACTCTTCCTAGGGGCTTTGCTGACACCCCTGAAACTAAAATGAACATTTCTAGAAATGAACTTTTATTTAAAAAAAAGTTCAAAAGTCCATAAAACCTCTGTTCCGTTTATAGAAGATAAATTAAAATATCCAGAAATAACGAAACCTGTATTTTCTGCCATTATCAACTACTACATGACTTTGTAAAGCGGGATTTATCACTTATAGAATTGTAATCGCATACACTTCCAAAAAAATATTATCTAGGAAAACCACTAAAATGCAGAACCATGTATTCTCTTGTAATTATTATATATTAATGAAATGTATAAGAAAACTGTTTCCAAACATGCATTTATATATTTTTAACGTTTACAAGTTATTTTACTGGCCTTAACGGTTATTCTCTTCGACAATCAATAAAAACGCTAATGGTTTATGTTGGGTTTAAAGGCGAGCGAACATTTTTTATGCGCATTATACCTGCGCACTGCCAGTCTTTTCCCCCGGCGCACTCAGTCTGCGTGTGAACGATAGAAGAGTGTAGACGTAAAAATATATTCTGTGTGAAGTTATTATGAAAAAGTAATCTGTGTGAGAAATTTATCTTTAAATTAATTGTTATGTGTTTGTGCAGTGTTTTCGTTTAATAAACTGTTTGTTCTGTCAACATCCACGGACTTAGTGATAATTAATATTAGTGAAAGAACAACAAAATGGTAGCAGTTCGCGGTTGATATTCTAAATCGAAATTAGTTTTGTTAAAAGAAACCATGGACAAGTTAAACGTCGCC
The DNA here is from genome assembly GCA_963932465.1 of Maratus speciosus. Classification (NCBI taxonomy): domain Eukaryota; kingdom Metazoa; phylum Arthropoda; class Arachnida; order Araneae; family Salticidae; genus Maratus; species Maratus speciosus. Next base: position 537,532,483 of record OZ010790.1, on the reverse strand, counting down.
GAATTAAACGGAACTAATTATTTTATATGGAGCCTAAAAATTAAAGCTGCTTTAAGCCTTAAAAGGTTGGATACTTTCATATCCGAAGTAAAAGCAGAAGGACTGAGTGAAAAGGATTCCACCGAATGGGACCAAAAAAATAGCGATGCCGTCGCATATATAAAGCTGTCATTGTCTGATGAACAGGCGCTACAGTTTGCAGCAGAAGAAAATGCAAAATTATTACGGGAAAAAATAAGATCGAATTTTACCGGTCAAGCAGAAGATAGAAGAATAGATGCCGGCAATGAGTTAAAGAATCTAGAAATAAAATCAAATGAATCTGCAAATGACTACATAGCCAGAGCTCGAGGCATCTCAACAAAATGTCAAACACTTGGATTGGCTATAACAGATAGAGAACTTGTATTCTACACGGTACGAGGTCTGAAAGGAAAGTTCTCGAAAGTAAGAGATATTTTAAAAACTCAACGTGAGAAAAGTATGGATGAGGTACTAGAAATTCTACGGGAAGAAGAACTGACGAATACCGCTCGTTCTGAAGAGACCGCCGCTGAAGTATTCTACTCCAGGAAAAACAAAAGTCCGAGACTTTGTTACATTTGCAGACGTCCGAATCACATAGCCAAGGATTGTTTTTACAGGAATAATATTTCAAGAAATGACAGGTCCAATGGAAATCGACAAAGAAGAAAAACGCACAGCGATGTAAATTATTCAGTTAAGGACAGAAACAATTCGGTACTGACTGTTCCATCTGAACAATGTGAACTATGTGATAATATATGGTTATTAGACAGTGGGGCTAGCTCGCATATGTGTAAAGATAAAATATGGTTCAGGAATCTAATTCCTGAAGAAAAGGATATCTATCAAGCAGGTAAAAATTCCAAAATAATTTCGAAGGGTACAGGTACGGTATCATGTGATACGGTAAGTAAAAATGATTCTATACATTTAACAATAAACAATGATAGTTTTGTACCAGATTTGAGATATAATTTATTATCTGTTACTGCTTTAGTGGATAAGGGTTGTAGAATTATTTCTGAAAATAACTGTGTGCTAATTTTTGACAAATATAATAAATTTCTAACTAAAGCATTTAAAAATGATAATCGATTAGAGATTAAACTTCAACCTGCCTATAATTCTGAGTGTAATTTTACTGATAAGAGTGCTAGTAATTATGAACTGTGGCATAACAGATTGTGTCATTTAAATTCAAAATATATGTTAAAAATGAAAGAGTATATTGATCTTAAAGATGTAAATGTGTCTGATTTTAAGTGTGATACATGTGACATAAGTAAAATAACCATTAAAAGTCATCCGAATATTGATATTGACCAAAGTTCTGATATTATGCAGTTGTTTCATTTGGATTTATGTGGCCCGATACAACCTGAATCACTTGGTGGGGCAAAATATTTTATGGTACTAGTGGATGATTTTTCTGGAATGTATTTTACTTATTTCCTCAAAAGTAAAAATGAAGCATTTGATGTATTTTATAAATTTAAAGCTAAATATGAAAATCTTATGGGTAAAAGAATTAAAAAAGTGAGAAGTGACAATGGGCTCGAATTCGTAAATACGGAATTTGACAATTATCTTGCTAATGCAGGTATTTTTCACGAAAAAACTGTCCAATATAACAGCGAAAGCAATGGAAAGGCTGAAAGGGCGAATAGAGTTCTATTAGAAAGGGCTAGGTCTTTGTTATATGAAAGCGAACTTCCCACCAAATTCTGGGCAGAAGCTATCAATTGCAGTACACATGTATCTAATATAACACCCCGTAAAGGAAAAGAAAAACTCCCCTTAGAAATTTGGACAGGTAAAAAGCCCAATTTAAATTATGTAAGAAAATTTGGTTGTTTAGCTTATTTTCATACTCCTAAAACAATGAGAAATAAATTCGATGTACCAGGAAGAAGTGAAATTATGTTAGGATATGCTAGAGATAGGAGGGGATATCGTATTTATGATGTAAAAAATAAGAAAGTGATTGAGGAACGTTCTGTTAAGTTCAATGAAACTATAAAAGGAAGTAAATATTTTGGATTAAGTAAATGTTCAGAGTGTTGGGATATTGAACCGCTAATAAATAAAAATTTTCCGGAAGAGAATGAAATTCGTGAAAATCAAAAGAATAAATCTCTCAATTTAGAAATTTCTGACACAAGCGAAATAAAAAACGGTTGCGCAACCCCATTAACAATACTTAATTTGTATCCAGCTAGACATGAAGGCGCGGAGAAAAGGAATCGAAACAACAAAATAAAAGACCGAAGTGAAAATATGACTGAAGTTCGAAGGTCAGAAAGATTGAAAAGTAAATATTCGTCAGCTAATTTAACTGATAATGTCCCGAGCAATTATTTAGAGGCAATAAATAGTGTGAATTCACATGATTGGGAAATAACTATGAAAAATGAATTGGATTCTTTAATTAAGCATAATGTTTGAGAAATCGTTGATATGCCAGAAAAACGAAATTGATTAAAAGTAAATGGGTCTATGCTTTAAAAGAGGGCGACAGTAAATAAAATATAAAGCCAGATTAGTGGCAGCTGGATTTAATCAAATTAAAAACAAAGATTATACTGAATCGTATTCACCTGTTGTAAATATTGAGTCATTTAGATTACTAATTGCGCTTGCAGCTAAATTAAATTTGATTGTTAAGTTTTTTGATGTAAAAACAGCATATTTATACAGTGATTAAGAAGAAACTTTATATATGTCACCACCACCTGTATATGAAAAACTGATAGGGGTTAATAAAGTTTGTAAACTGAAAAAGAGTATTTATGGATTACCCCAATCGGGTAGAAATTGGTATTTAAAAATAAAAGAGGAACTTGGTAATATTGGATTAAATCAATTAGCTTCTGATAACTGTGTATTCATTAAAGTTGAAAATGATAACATTTTTATATTATGTATGTATGTAGACGATTTAGCTATATTTTGTAATAATCAAATAATGTATGAAAATATTGTTTCTAAAACTAAAAATGTATTCGAATTGTACGAAAATAAGAATTCTAAAATTTAGGTATAGAAATTGAAAAACATGAAAAAGGTATAAGTTTGTCACAAGTGGAATATATTGAATCACAAGTGGAATATATTGAATGAAATATTTTTAACGTTTACAAGTTATTTTACTGGCCTTAACGGTTATTCTTTTTGACAATCTATAAAAACGCTAATGGTTTATGTTGGGTTTAAAGGCGAGCGAACATTTTTTATGCGCATTATACCTGCGCACTGCCAGTCTTTTCCCCCGGCGCACTCAGTCTGCGTGTGAACGATAGAAGAGTGTAGACGTAAAAAAATATTCTGTGTGAAGTTATTATGAAAAAGTAATCTGTGTGAGAAATTTATCTTTAAATTAATTGTTATGTGTTTGTGCAGTGTTTTCGTTTAATAAACTGTTTGTTCTGTCAACATCCACGGACTTAGTGATAATTAATATTAGTGAAAGAACAACAGTTTACTTTATTGAATTTCGGAATAAATTCCATGCATATGTAAAGTTTAAGCAAATGAATTATATTACGGAAAGTTGACAATAAATTAAGTATTATGATAATTTACAATTTTTTAAAGAAATATTTTTTAAAACTGTAGAAATTTTAGTGTAACTTTAAGGCCCTATACTTCTTTTCACTAACTAGGGCGCATGACCTTCACACTCGCTTTCGCAAACTGGCATTAAAATCACATATGGTAACGGCTTTTCTACCCTGCGTTATCACAGAAACACGGTCTCAAATTGTAAATGTCAATGAAAGGCATACACCTTTGTTAGGCAAAAAGAGTATAATTCAGCGTCTTTCCGTTTTAGTGCCAAAAACTTCCGAACTTTTGTAAAATTAAAAGTATCATAACTTTGTGAGTTGTTTTCACAAAAAATAGAGTATTTAACATTTTACTTATGAGCGAATGGAACTTTTTTTCCAAAATGTAACTTATAGAATCTAGGAAACGTATAAAAATATTAATCTCGTAACTTTCAACAAATAACTACTTTGACTAAAGAAGCATTTTAATGCTTTATAAATGAAAATAAGAAAGTGATATATTTATATACTGTTAACAGGCAGCATTGTATTTAAATGTGTACTATCCTATAAAAACACATGATTATTACTATACTGCATTTCTATTGCTAATCAAACACTGCTTCTGACGTTTTTATTAAATTGGATAAGTAGAAAATTTTAGTTTAATTAACATCTGTTAATAACTTAATTTAGTTTAACAACACAAAAATCTAAAAAAAATGTTTTTAAATTTTTAAAACATGCGGACATTGGACTTTTTTAAACTAGATAGATACAATTCCTTCAGATAGAATTATTTTAGTATTCTCTTCAAAATATAGGAAATCAAGAGGAACTATTTTATCAAAGTAAAACTAAAACAAGTTTAAAACAAAGAAATCCGATACCATTTCTGTCTCATAAAAGTTTTAGATCGGAGCTTGAATGGAAAATCGAACCGATTTTAGTTCTGTAAAAGCTTAGTATCTACAGCTTGTGACATTTATAGCTGGGCAGCATGGGAATAGAAACATAAAATAAGTTTGGTAAAAGTAATTCAGATTTAGGCGTAATATGGATCCCGGTGTATGTTAGTTTTCTTAATTTTATTCTTTTCATTTTAAAATTTTACATATATATGTATTATATATGTACTAGAAAGGTAGCCCGTCAAAAATGACGGAAATTTAGATATAAAGATGTATACAACTCATCTGCAAGAATATGAGTTTTCTCGCTTGTTCCGCAGTGATAGATGAAAATAACACATTTTAAGAACGAAACACATTTATGAAAAACTGTGTACAGTAATCTGCACAGTTTGGTTCCAAGTGTTATGCAGATTTGAGGCTTTTTGCGGTCATGTCTATTCAATCTTTGTTTACATTTTTTTTAATTCGTATATTGGACAATTTAGATTGTTGAGCCTTAAAAATAAATAAATAACACACTTGAAGTAAGGTTAAAAACTATTAAATTATCGTATACGATTTCATGAAATGGTATTATATGGTATTATATGTGTGTGCTTCACGATCTTGGTTACGACGTTGGCGAAATTGGCTGCAACTTGTCATAATCCTAATAGTGTGGGCCGCTATAACAAAAAAGTAACCGTTTTTTAGTAAAATTTCTGATATAAAGTAGCTTTCAAAAACTTGTGTAAAATTGCAGGCCGTTCTCGTGTTATGTCAGTCCTAGAAATAATATTTCTAACACTGAAGATTTTCCATGTATATATGGAATTTAGAAAAGCTTCTCCAAAAGAAAGGTCCCGAAATGACATTGTAATTCCTCTAACTTCAAAGTTTAATCGTTCCCTGATGTAGAGTACTGAAATCTAATAAATACAGTTATTTTGAATATTACAACAGAATTAAACAGTTAAACTTATTTAACTTAAACCGCTGTTACTTCCCGATGTTATTTTTTAGTATTAAGAAAGAAAATTATTTAAAAATTTCAAATCATGCATTTATGATTTTTTTCCGTCTTTAATAACTAAATAATGAAAAAATAGGCTTTTGTTCTGAGCTCATAAATATGACAATAAAATAATGTAACTAAGAGAGATTGCAAAATTAAATCTTTGTGATTACAAACCTTAAACAAACGATACCGCCACCACTTTACCTACTATGACGTCATTAGATTATTGCACATTCATTGTTGGAGAACTTACTTTGTGAATGATTACCTCAATGATTTCATATTTTTGACGTTTCACGATGAATGAATCACTTGTGTTTGTTTAGGTATATCGAATGAGATATTAAGCTGTGAAACTAATTTCAATTCAAGTTATCCAAGGATATATGTATTTTTAATCGAAATTTAAAAAAATGCTTTGATCTCGAAATAAAAAGTTTTAGTTTGTAAAATTTGTTATTTCTGTTAATTATTTATTTAAGTACTTTTCCATTATAGCGCATTTTTAAAAAAATCTTGGCGCGATTCGTGCATCAGAAAGCGAGATATGTTGCGAAAATATATAAACAGCTATGAAAACAAATCTAATGAACTTTTATCTTTGTTTATACATGCACTTATATGCATTAAAAAATCGTTTCTAAATATATATATTTTTTTTATATACAAATCGCGGCACAAATTGATGATACAATGATATGATGATGAAACAATGATGAAACAATGATGAAACAATGATATGAACCGGGATACCTAACTGGCGCCAAAATGGTGTTATTTTGCCTGCTATGGTAACCCGGCTATTGTTTTTAATTTATTAATAAAAATTTTATTTACTTTTTTTCTGTTTTTTAATTATATAAACTGCTTTGTTCTATAGTTATTATTCAAACTTTTATTTATTTATAGTTATTTCCTTTTCAAAATGATAGCAAACAATTAAAAAATATATAAGTAACTGGTATTCGAAAGCGAGATTTCTGCCAAATTGGCGTCATAGAAAAATCACGCCAACCCCCATGCGTATATGACATCTGTGCAAAAATTACTTCTGTTTCTTTATAAAAATGGGTAAATAGCTTTTTTTATATTAAATTGTCGGCACAGATGTCATATACGCCCATATTGGCGCGATTTTTTTTTTTTTTTTTTTTGACGCCGATGTCATATACCCACCGGGTACTTAACTGGCGCAAAAGTGTCGTTATTTTGCTTGTAATGGTAACCCGAATGTTGTTTATGCTGTTGACGTTTTCGCGAAATGGGCGTCGGAAAAAAATCGTGCCAATATGGTCGTATATGACATCTGTGCCAAATTGTATGCATATGGAAAAAATTGTTTGTGAGTATAAAGCAGTAAATAGGTTGTCAGAAAATACGTTGGCAAACTTCTTTCTTGCCAAGAAACTTTTATCCGAAATATTGTACATAAGCAATGATTGCTATAATGCATTTTTAATTATGATATGCGCTTTTATGTTTCACTACATTTATGCATATTATACTGTGTGCATAAATGCTACAGTTCATATGCAGGGCTACACAAAAGAATTCGTAAGGGTTACTGAGTATGAGAGTAAATTGCTTAAAGGTGGTTTTTAAAGGAGTTATGCATTTTTACGCTGAACTGCATTTAGTTTCCTAAGAAATGATTGTGGAATATAGATAAAATGATATACAGGGTCACGCAAAGAATTGGATACATAACCGTATATGTATGATAATATCTGGAAATGTGATTTCAGCAGTTTTAAGAGTAGTTTAAATTAAATGTTAGCTAAATAGCTGCTTGTAATAACTGTACTATTGGCTATGGACGGTAACTGCTGAATTCAATTTTTAAAATTTTTTATGCGTTTTCTGAAATGTTTACTTAGTTATCTTGGTACTTCTTAGTTATCCCTTCGACCAAATTACTGTCGCCAAATTGTAAGATTAATTGCCAATAATGGTTGCCATTAATTAATTAATTAAATGCCAATAATGGCCAATAAAACCATTAATTCGACGTTTTATTTGTATTTTTATTGATGTCTTACTATTGATTTGGCGATTTATATAATTTGGCGAAATTGGTCGACGTGATATCTAAGAAGTAACGTTATCTTATTTACCTTATTTCCCTAAATAACGAAGTTTTGTTAAAGCATTCAGGATGTGTTGGAAAGTGTTTCATATTCTATGCTTAACGCATGATTTTTCTTTCTTCTTTAGTCTTATTTTGCATTTATTTTATTCTTAATTATATTGCTTATACTGCTTTATAGAAACTTATAGAAACCTTATAGAAACTTTGGCACAATCGTCATATACGTTATCATATATTGGCGCGATTGTTTTCCGACGACAATTTGGCGAAAACATCAACAGCATAAACAACAACATCCGGATTACCATATCATGCAAAATTACGACACTTTGGCGCCAGTTAAGTACCCGTAGTGTATATGACATTGGCGTCAGAAAAAAATCGCGCCAATATATGACACCGAAACTTTAATATCTAATGTTTAAACTCTTCGCTCCACTTCCCTTGCATATAGTACAAACTATAACACGGATAGCGCAAAATAATAGACAGTTTGGTACTTTTCCACTGTAGGGGCTTTGGCATTTTTTTAAAAAAGCTTGGTGTAATTTGGGCATCAGAAAGTGAGATTTGTGTACTTTTCCGTTATGCGGACACCATTGTCGCCAAGCGTAATAGTTGGCGCAAAATCGTGAATTGAAGCATTTGAAAAATAAAAGAAAAACAATTGTCGATACTAAAGTGAGCATTTAAAAAATATAACATTTGGAAATTCCAGACTTTTACGAACTATTTCATCAAATCACAAATATATACTTAAAATAAGTGAGCAAATAACTGCTATAAAATAAAGCAATAAAATAAAACTCATATTAATAGTATAGTAATAGTATAGTATAGTAATAGTTGGCGCAAAATCGTGAATTGAAGCATTTGAAAAATAAAAGAAAAACAATTGTCGATACTAAAGTGAGCATTTAAAAAATATAACATTTGGAAATTCCAGACTTTTACGAACTATTTCATCAAATCACAAATATATACTTAAAATAAGTGAACAAATAACTGCTATAAAATAAAGCAATAAAATAAAACTCATATTAAACTGCTGGCATAAAATTACAAATATCTTTTAGCATTTTGAAATAATTGGCGCATTAGCATACATTTTGGCATGGTGTTCGTATAACGGAAAAATATCTAGATTTGTTGTCAAATGATATAAACAGCTATGAAAACAAATTTGATGAGCGTTTTTGTGTGTTTTATATGTATATTATTGAGGTTTTTATGCACAAATTGCATCTGTTTCTGTATAAAATTAGAGAAGCGGCTTTTTTATGTTAAATAAATCGTATAAATATTGAAAAAAAATGCGTGTGTATATAAAATGAAACAGTGAATAGGTTCCCGGAAAATATGTTATCAAATTTCCTTTTTCGCCAAGGCACCTATACTGGAAAAGTACCTAAAGCACATTAAAATAGCGCAGTTAGGAGCTCACACAGTACACCGTTGTCTATTGGCGGTTATTTTATTAGTAGCATTGGGAGGAAGATGTAAAGATGTACTTTAAATTCTCACCCATAGATTTCGAAAAAATATCTTAAAAGAGTGCAGTTTAAATTAAATTTCGGTGACCTCCATTATGAATGATTAATGGTTTTAAATGGGAATTTCGCCAAATTAGTCAGCTATCGCCAAGTTGGCTAACATTTGGCGCTACTGTGGTAACCCTGCATTAATATTTTTCAACAATTACTCATTTCAATGAGGCGGTCCTACCGGAATAGTGAGGGACACACAGAGACTTGGATTTTATATAAATAGATATATATATATATATATATATATATATATAAATATATATATATATATATATATATACATATATATATACACACACACACACATATATATATATATATATGTGTGTTAGATTATACTACAATTGGAAGGTTGTACTAGTAAATGAAATAACTAGCTGTCATGTTACCAGTTGTGCAGGGTTATTCTTAACTATAGTAATCTGAAAAGGAAACTGCAAGCGTATGTTTGGTACGAATGTTCGAAGTGATGGCAGTCATCGGGTGATAATCCAGCTATTAAATATTTCGTAGTAATGGCAGTCATCGGGTGAAAATATGGCGAAAAAATAATTCAATGTAGGTTTCCCATAGAAATAGAAACAAGGCAGGAATAAGTTCAACTCTTTATTTGAATAACTTGAGCATAGCTGCTTCCGTAAATACACTGTAAAAAAAATCTGTGAAGTTACTGAAGTTTTTCTAGGAAACTTGGATTCCTGGAACTTTTCATGTAACGGCAACAACAAAATTTCATGTAACAGACACACTTTTGCGCCGAAAATCAAAAAATCTGTAAGGTTACTAAGAATTTTTTTGGAAACTGGGATTCCGAGAACTTTTCATGTAACTGCAGCCAGGGTTACAAATAAAAGTTTAGTAAGAGTACTAAAATTTTAGCAGATTCATTTGTAAAGTTACAGATTTTTGTAGCTTTACAAAAACTAGTTTTGTAGATTTGCAGCTTTTTTCGTACAGTTACAGTTGAAAGTTTAGTAAGCATGTAACTTTACATCTGTAGACCTGCAGATTTTTTTTTACAATGTACTTGGAGTGTAATCATCGCATATTGTTGGCAAACAATGTCAAGCAAATTGTTTTAATTATTAGAGATAAACAAGATTTGAGATAATACCATATCGGACGGTGACCAGGGGATGTTATGACAAGTGGAAATGCGACCAAAATCTTACGAAACGCTGCGAGCATCTGCTTTTTGTTCGCCTAGCGTAGTAATACAAATATGACGTCGATCGCACTTTCAACCAATTAATAATTAAGGATACCACGCCATGGAAATGGTGCTGACAGAGTAGAGAATGAATTTGAAGCTAAAAAGGAAAACCCCGGAATAAGCGCGAGAAAGTAAATTCTCGGAAGGGAAGAAAATGGCTGCTAAAGGAACATTCTAAAAGAAAAAAGTTCAGAAATGGAACATTTAATTTAAGAATACTGCAAACGTTATATTTAAGTAAATTAGACAAGTGAGACATTAAATTAAAGTGAATTTAACAGAGTTAAAGATAGATATTATTTAATAATAAAGACTCAGTGAATATAGAATAGTAATTTAGAATAGTACAGGTAAATCACGACGGAAGATTTAATATTGTAGCATATATTTATATATATATATATATATATATATATACAGAATATATATATATTAAATATATATATATATATATTAAGAATATATATATATTATATATATATATATACAGAAAAATAGATAGACTGATAGATAAAGGTATATAGATAAATGGATAGATATAGGTAGATAGATATTTTTCTTTAGATCTCTTGGATTTTTACAATTATTTTGTTTTATGATGCGCTATTTGGAGATACATTTTTTTATTTTAGACTTAAAGCTGACACAATTGAATGAAATAACGCATTTGCACTATGAATTACACCTACAAGCTCCTCTGACGATTCTGTGGGTTTTTCGTATTTTCTTATTTTGCATACTGGTCTCCTATGTCCATATCTCTTTCATCTTTAGAATTTTATCATTTGTTCATATATTTCTGATTTCCTCTTTATTAGATATAGATATATTTAAATATATAGACAGAGATATAGCGCGATACATAAATAGATACAAATAAATGTTTAAAAATATTCACGTGTATGCAGAGATATTTTGAAAAGAATATTTTTTTAATTGATTTATATAGATTGTGACGTACTAATTCATTGAAAACCGTTCTAACATTTAAACTCTATTTGTGAGAATACAAGCTGCATATTTAAGTATAAACTTTTGAAACGATTTTTAAAATGTTTTTCATAGCCACTAACAGTTTGATAAGGAAACACTTATATTGAGGGGTTTTCGAAAGCACACTAGAGCATCCTTTTTGCATCTTCTTGTCGATATCAACAGCTATCCCTCTCATTTTCGGCTTATTTCCCTCGCGCAGATAATTGACAATAACAAACATCCATTAACCAACCTTAGCCATCAACAACATGATATCTAAAGTTAATTACGTGAATTTTATTCACATTGCTAACAAGGCGTAAAACCAACAGATTGAAATAGTATTCAGGTAAGGGTTCGAACCCGGGTCTTAGGTTCAGCACACCAACGCTCTTACACCTGATCGCCTGGAACGACACAGCTAGACTGTCACCCTTCACTATTAAAAGTTGGTAAGACTGCAGCCGCAGCACATGATGGAATGACTTTCATGAACCACAATCCTGCGGCAAACAATTGCCGTTTAAAATTATTAAATATAAAATATGATATCTATTGAATATGGTGTATATAGCCGCACAGACAATTAGGAGGCATTACCCATTATGAACACTTATGGTGTGTATTGCGTTTCAATTTCAGTAAGATATGTCAAACTCCACAAAATTTTATCTAGAAACAAACTCGACGATCATTGACTGTATGTTACTAACAGGTGTCGGTTATGCAAACAGGTCACACAGATTTTTTTTTCCGTATTGTAAGTGATCAAGATAGGTGTTTATCTTTTAAACTTAAAGGTTTAAAATATTTTTTTCTTCAAACATTAACCCACTGTGTCACTTAAAAAATTTGTAATTAAGACAGTTTTTTCCTGCATTTTTTTTTTGTTTTATTGTATTATTTTGATAGGTTTTTGTGACGCAATGACAGACGGTCTGGTTTTCGTATCACTTACATGAATCTAAAAATGATTTTACCTAGTGTTTTAGAAAACACCTTTAAGTGTTTTCACTTTTTTCCTTGGTAGATGTTGAATTCAGAAAAGCTTGTCTTTCTTTGTAATCGTTCGTTATAGGGGAGACCGAGAAAAGATTAAGAGTGGGGCAAGATGACGAATGTCTTAATTTTCTCGTTTTCCACTAGGTGGCAGCATCAACCAGACACTACTGGCTCTCCTATCGGCCATTCGTTAAACAATAGTATAGAGACGCTGAAATCGCCATTTTTGTGTTACTTGTGAAGCTTTGATTGTTTACCGCTTCCAAGTTATAACTTTTATGCATGTGTAAATAAGCTCTGCTACAGATGCAGGTAAGGTATGTCGTTTCTCTTTAATATTTATGAGTAACTTAGTTTAAATACTATCTATTACCATGAATAAATGTCAATTAATCGCCTTCCTTCATGGCAATGAAAACTAATATTTTTAAACAGACAGTCCAGGGCAAGATGAGGAGTTCGTGCTCATTATCTATTATCTGAAACTCGAAAGTTTTTTAACATTCATTTACTTTATTGCACACGATTTGCTTTGTTTTATGGAGAGAGTTTTTGCACTACAATTTAATTTTGGTGATAATCTTTTATTGTTATACACATTTACGTTATACGAGATTGTTTTCGACAACAGTGTTTTTTTTTTGCTTTACTTTATTGTTATGTTATGCTCGGGATTGTAATTAATCATTATTTTTATTTTTCTATTAAAATTTGTGTTACATATATATTTTGCATTCATGCATCGATCAGTTATTCACTGCACTATATATAATTTTAATTGGCTTCTAATATACAACCATCCTGCCTTCACCATCCCTTAGTTGCTATGGCGCGAGATAACATGAGCTCCCGTATCCATTTTAACCTTTGCACTTCCGAAAAATTAGCTATGCAAGAGATCAAGTTACAACGGCAATGGCAGACTATTTTTACCTTAACAGCAATCTTATTCCTCTTACGTTAATATAATGTCAAATATTTCATCTTATTTTATAATACTTTAAAAAAAAAATGTTATTTGTAGTTAGAAGTATGGGTCGACTATTTAATAACAAGTTAATGCTGTTCTTTGTAGGCGTGAGTGGACGAGGCCCTTAGTTTTTATTTATATGATAACAGTTTAAAACAAGAATAAATTCAGGTAAGAAAATTTGTTGGTTCACCTTTTACAGAATCACCTTATATAAATCCAAAGGTGTCACTTAATATCCAGAGAGGCACTGTTGCTTGAACACTAAACCAAACTTATGTTTTTTATTAGTTTGTAGCTGAAGGATAATCCAGTGACTACTTGAAGCTTCCACTTCTTTAATGGGGAAAATAAAAATAAAAAATAGAAATGTGAAAATTACATATTAATTCA